>BHFT01045266.1:0-11661 GCA_004320025.1 Laticauda laticaudata | reverse complement strand
TACAGTGGGCTCTAGCACTTAGATCATTAGAGATGAGTACTCCAAGGTCCTTGACAGAGTTTGGATGATCAACAAGGACTTGACTATTCAGCTTGTATTTTATTTTCTGATATTTTTTTTGCCAATTTGTAAGACAGAGCATTTATTAGTTGAGATTTGATGTTTAATGAAATATTTCATTAAATCTTGAAGTTACCAACTTCAAAAAAGCTATTTACACCCTCCCTTCAAATTTATTATTGTCTTACCTCATGGGTTATATGATCCTATAGAGTCCTGCAGTCAAATGACCGGAATTTGCAATCATTTTTCCATTTTCCAACAGAAAACACTAATCCTTTGGTTATGCTGGATTCACGTAACAATTATATGGTTTGTTTAATGAACATGTGATATGTTTAATAACTATAGTAGCAAGAGAAGGTATTTAATAAAGATAGCAACTTCTCAGATAATTGTCTGGTTGCTGGGGGGGAGAACTTGTTTGTACCTGTACAGGCTAATTATATATTTTTTCAGTGGCTCACCCAAATTGTTTCATCCCTGCAACTGGTTATATGAGTTTTCCTGCTTAAATCAAAAATACATCAGATCTAATGATCAATGTATTTCCATAGTCTTTTCAGAATCTGCCCAGGCTTATCTCTTTAAACAAAAGTATGAAGAGTTGAAAAGAATATAATATTGCCAACCCCAACAACAAATGACTTCTTAAATATAGAAATCTTGATTTTTTTTATCTTACTTTTCCTGTATATAAATCTTCACAGGAAAAGTGAGATTAAAAAAAATCAAGATTTCTATATTTAAGAAGTCATTTGTTGTTGGGGTTGGCAATATATTATGCATGGATACTTTATCTGTCCAGATGATATTGGATGTATTCAGTTTCTGCATTTATACTTTCATTTAGCTAATTAAGAATAGGATGTCTCAGTCTAATAGAGTTAAAACTGTTCATTTCTAGATGATCATGAATTAATTATATATATGCCTATTGTGTACTGTTATAAATTACATATATGGCTGCTTTGGTTCATTTCATCAACTCTGTATATGGTGGTATATGTTAATGTGTAGAGTTGTTTTAATTATGCACTGCAGTGTAATTAACGGTTAACGGTGTATTTAACATATATTATAAACATTTGTTTATTTTCAATATTTTTTGATACAGGATATTTTTCTAAAATGTGTTGGGAATTAAATGTACTATTTAAAAATAATTCAAGGATGTTTTCCATATTGTGCCAAAATCATCTTTAAAAGTTCAGAAATTCTTCTCAAAGAGTAAGACTTCAAATCTTATGGTGCCCACCATTTGATTTCATTAGGCCAAGCATGTCCTTTTTGAACTATTGATGTTGACTAAATGCTGGTCAGATGTGATGGGAAAGAATTAAAAATGAAACAAAACTCAGAGGGTAGTTCTACAATGGACTAAAAGAAATGTTAGTGGAAGGTGAGTGAATTTGATCTGGGGAATAAAAAAACATCCAGGATGACATGGGTATGGTATGGTATGGTATGGTATGGTATGGTATGGTATGGTATGGTATGGTATGAAGAGGGATGCATGAGGTAAAATATTCCATCAATGGGGGAGAGAGGAAAAAGGGAAAGTAGAGGAATATGTAAATGACAGAGAGAAAGAGAAGTTTAACTAATTTAAGTTAATTAGATTCTAACTAACTTGAGGCAAAAAGTAATTTGGAAGAGGTGAATTAATTGACATTGACATGGGAAAATAATTTATTTTCTACAAAATTGAAGTTTTGCTTTATATTAAATGGATGAACTTATAGCAGGCAATCAGTAAAATTAGCAAAATCATGCAAGAGCCATTAGTAGAAAAAAGAGACAATAATGACATCTCAGTCCCAGAAAAGGAGGGACTGTGAGAAAGAGACTCAAGATAATCCACCTTGATTCTGTTTAAGAATCTGTGAACCTGGCAGGTTTTCAAGATTCTGTTATACTCTAGAGCACCTTATTAGGTGGAATTTTAGTAATCCTTGCAGCATCTTTCTTGACCTGACTTGCCTGAAAGCCTGACATCAATTATGAAAGCTTCACCATCAAGACACTCAGTATGCAACACAGAAGAACAACTTGCTGAAATTACTGTTACAACATCAATAGTAAGTTATATACTGTATAATAACAAACTTGTACAATGCTAAAATGGAATTAGCACCATATTTGAGATGAGGCTTGCCTATGACAGGAGGAGCTCAACAGCCTACAGTCTGATGAATATTACTTTGTTCTCATGGAAGCTTGCCAGAGAAGTTTGAGGAGCCCAAGATTAATTTCTGATTTATTATTTAGTGCAAATTGTTTAGGGCAGGCCAGTTGGTAGAAATTTGGCTCAGGTTGACTTGCAGTTTTGACTGTCTATGTTCCTCACTGAAGGTATAATCCATTGGTGGTTAATTAGCAGAACATCTGCAGACCTGAAAAAGTTCCTTGGATGAGAAGCGAAACGTTTTCAAGAAAAATCTCCACTTGCCTTTTTGAAAAGCACCTTTGGGGACAACTTTGATTTGAATGATTGAGAATCTCCATAGACACAAACCCTGTCCTTGTCACCTACCACTATTGTCAACAGATAGGGAACCACAGGACAAAGAAGATTCAATGCTGCCTACCACAATAGCCCCTCCAGTACTAGTTACCATGCATAGGGAGGGGCGAGATTTGGCTTTAGCCTTAAGAAACTGACAACCAAAAGTGGGAGATAGGAATGAATCTGTTCTCATTTCCCATGATGACATGCTGGAGACATGCTTCACCCATAGGAAAAGATACTGGTTCTGAAAGGAGGGAGTATAGAGGAAAACAGAAGTAGAGTTGGCAAACATAAAAAGTATTCCATCAATGCGTTGGGGTTGTACAAGTCTTCATGTGGAAAAAATGATTTCAGTTCAACCCTGACAAGGGTGAATGGCTGTGGGTTTTAAGATTCCCTGCATTTACTGAACCTGGAAGTAAAACCGAAAATCCGGAAGCGCTGTCGAAACAAGATGGCAGCGCCCAAGCTTTGTGGCCCGGTACAAAATGATCCATGGACCAGTACCGGTCTGGGGACCGGTGGTTGGGGACCCCTGTCATAGAGGATCAGCAAAGGCTTGAAGGTATGTTATGATGTAAATCTTAAGTCTTGGTGATCCTTGGCCATGGTCCATGGCCACAAAAGGTATTTAAAGGGGGTCTGTGGTGAAGAAAAGGTTGAGAACCATTGCTATCGGGTATAAGAGGAGGCAAATGGAAACATAACAAACTTTCAAGATTCCAAGAAACTAGAAGGAGCCTAGAATCATATCTTCAGCAATAAAGCAGAAGACCAGCTGGCAGTGTCTATTTCCTGATTTGGCCTGAAGAGATGACTGAAGTTTTGGCATCTGTTTTCATAATCACTTTTATTTTTTGGTCTTAGCATTTCTCCTCCTACAAAGTTTTAAATTTGCAGAGTTGATATCATGCAACAAAGTTGCAGAGTCATTGTCATTATATTTGCCATTACCCTTCAACATATTAGTTGCAAGGTATAATTTGCCTACGCCTATTATTAATATCTTTCATCTTTAAAGTAGTATCATATTCTGTAACACTTGAATAGGTAAGTAAATAAAATTCTTTCCCAGCCATATGTGCAGCAATTACCTGTCTTTAGTAATAGAGCTACTGATAATACTTGCCTGTTAAGAAAAGAACTGGTTATTGTGCTTTTAAATAATTATGGCATTAAGACGAGATTTGGTTCTCTTCCTTTCAGTTTTTTCAGCATTCCCCTGATTTTTAATAAACTTGCCCTTTTTCCATTGTGACTATATTAGATCCCACTTCCTTGTATGCTAGCTGTAATTGCATTCCTATGTCCAATTGATACCACTTATCTCTCACATCAATTCATGATCAGCATTTATAATGAAATTCAAAACTTTCTCCCATTAAAGTTTTCTAAGCAAAATCATTTTGGATCTAGAAATGTGGATTTCTTTCGCCACATGAACTACCCATTCTACGTAAATGCAGTTGAAATTCCTGCATTTATGATAGCAATTAGACTTAGACTTACATATTACTCCATAGTGCTTTACAGCATTCTCTGCATGGTTTGCAATGTCATCATACTTCCCGCAACAATCTGGGTCCTTATTTTACTGACTTGATGGAAGGCTGAATCAACCTTCAGTTCAGTCAGGATCGAACCCCTGGCTGTGGACAGAGTTAGCCTGCAATACTGCATTCTAATCACTGCTACACCATGGCTCTTCTCCTATACAATTATTCCTGACTATATATTTTAAAAATCTTACTCTAAATAGATACACCTCCCTTCATATAGTTTTTTTTGCAGTTAACCCACAGATTTATATGTAATAAAATGGAGCAGTAGGTATGACAGATTTCACAACCAACTTCATTTTGCTCTGTTTACTTGCAAGCAGGAATTCAGTTGCTAAAGCCCATGTCCCACTGCATCAACAGATGCAGAGGATGTAAAACGGACAAAAAAGCTTGCCATCTGTTGGAAAACGCGATGCATCCGTTGTGTACTCACTGCGTACGTGTTTCTACCCTTATTCATCAACATCCGTCTAACTGCTATTTCATCCGCACAAAAAATTTTGGAAGCTGGCACAAAACTTTAGCGAGAACTTTAAGATGCGTAGATGTACACTCTGCAAACCAGTACGGGCAACAAACGTTCTATGTCCGTTGTCTCCTTACATGTCCTGCGTAATCCTCTCGGCACTCTAGCACAAATAGAAAGGAATGAAGTGGATGCGATCCTGAATACAGCATTATAAACGGACAAACTTTGTATCTGGATGTATCTCGTATTTGGATGTCTGGAGTATACCCTAGAGTAGTGGAGAGGACACCTAGCAGAAAACAGATATTTCTTAAAAAAGTGGGAGGAAATCACTTGGATCTCAGTATGAGGTCCAGCAGCCATGGTGACAGACTCTTCACCCTGGTCTGCTCTTCCACGATCATCCATTGATTCACCATGGTCATCACACACCTTGTGGTAGCTGCGATATTCAACACCAGAACCAAGCCACTTTCAGACTGGTTTCACACTTTCTACACAAGGAGAAGAAGGAGACGTTCAAGAGCATGTTATGGTCAACGATGGATCGAGGAAGAGTGGGAGTTTGGACTGTAATGACAAGCTGATGGTGGCTGAGGAATGAAGAAACTCTGCATTCCAGTAATTCATGAAGGATGCCACCAAGCCATGTTTTTGACCAAACTTGTAGAGCGTCTGAGACCCAGGTTGACCAAGCCGAGCACCAAACTCTGCCCAGGCTGGACCCTGGACTGAAGGCGCACTGACTCTGTGCCACCTGGCTCGGAACCACATATAGAGCATCGTATGCCCTGGGGTGCCACAACACCATCAGCATTGTGGAGAGAAAGTGTTGCAGCGCCTACATGAGGAATACGTGGAGAGAGCTCCTCAAGTGCCCCATCACTGAAGAAGGCTGAGAAAGTGCAGAACACAGGGTACAGAGGGGAACTTCTCCCCACACTGTTGACATAGATGGGAAGCCACGTGGCCTGCAAAGCTCCAGCCAAGTCAAAGGTTTCTTCTTATCACAACTACAAGGGGCTCTTCAGTATCACTCCTCTTTGCCATGGTTTGATGCTACTACAATATCATGTACATCGATGCTTCCAGCATGGGTCAGCTTCAGATAGCCAAGTATACAACCCAGTGACCTCAAGGATGGGCTGGAACGCAACCTCATCATGGGTTTTCCACATTCAGACCCCCTACCCAATTGACACACAAGATGTGCCTACTTCTATCAGTGGTGATGACGCCTTCTCCCTCAGAACCTACCTCTGAAGCTCTACACTACCAGACTCCTCACCGTGAAGAGGATCTTCAACTAAGGCTGTCCAGGGCAAGACGGGTGGTGGAGAACGCATTGGCACCTGGCCAACAGTTCCAGGGTACTTCTCATCCCGCAATGCAGATCAACCCAGGGACTGTGAGAGGATCGATGAAGCTTGCTGCATCCTGCACAATTCATGCACACCCGCTACCCAGTGTGCATGAACAGGCTTGTGGACCATAACAAGGGAATTGGGAGGACATGGAGCCTGGTGAATGGAGGCAAGGACGAAACCTACTAGACACTGTGGATGTAACCGCACAACCAGGCTTCACGTGAAGGGAAGAAAGCAGCACAACCTCCTGAAATACTGGTGCAACTCCCCACGCTTGGAGCAGTGGAGTGGCAAGACAGGATGGGAGATGGTTAATGGATGCTTCCTTGAGCCTGTCTCATAACACTGATGAGATTGTGCCAGTATGTTGAGTGGCCCTACAATGAATAGGGATTAAATAAGAGCTTTGTTTATTTTGAAATGTGTTGAAAAATCAATGAATAAATTGTTATTGATAAAAAAGGCTATACTGTGTGGCAGCTGGGAGGGTGGACCATACCAGTCCCATATGCTTGCACTGGAGTTTTATCAATCCCACAGCTATCCTTACCCATCCCACAACTATTCTTACCCATCCACAACTATCCTTACCCAAACTACCTACCATCCACAAACTATCCTTACCTATCCACAGCTATCCTACCCATCCCACAACTAATCCTACCTATCCACAGCTATCCTTACCTATCCACAACTATCCTTAATTCCAACAACTATCCTTACCATCCCACAACTATCCTTACCCATCCCACAACTATCCTTACCTATCCCAAAGCATGCAAAAGGCTTAACCATTTATTTTCAAAAGTTCACCAACCTTTATTAAGTTAAAAAAAATGAACCAAGTGTGTGAAGCAAAGATAACCTTTATAATAACTGTCTTAAGTAAAATGTATGACTTTATTAAAAAAGCAATGAACCAAGTAAAGTGTCTTTAAACAAAGATCAGTGAACAATAACGACTCAGTCTCTGGCACTATTCTCAGTCACTCTGAGGCATGTCCATGGTCTCAGCTGTCAAGCAGCCAGAGCTGTGAGGTGGGCTTGGCTGGCAAGTGCTGGTTGAGCGCCATTGGGGTGCCTGGCCCGAGAGTACAACAGGGGTTGTGTTCGGAAGGCTTTCAGAGAGCTGACTCAGTCCCGTGAGGTAGAGAGGCCCTTCATCAAGTACCTGGAGATGTGAGCGCAGAATACTGAGACAGATTTTTTGTTGACGCTGGTGCTTTTTCCCCGCTTTTTTTGTTTTCCCCCCCCCCCCCCTTTCCTTTTGTTTTTTTTTTTTTGGGAGGAGGACGGGAGGAGTGTAGTGGGCTGTCTGTCTGCAGCTGGGTGAGGTGAGGCGTCTGTGGCATGCGATTACCTGCCTTGGACTGGGAAGGGCTGCTCTGCTTGTGTACTTCGTAGTGTGGTACCTGGTATCGTAGCCTTGTAGGTGATGGCTGTTGAAAGCCGTGGAAGGGCTGTGAAATGCGCTGGGTGAGAGCAGTTCCTGAGTGGGGCTTGGAGCAGTTTTCAGCTGGCTGGAGGTGTGCATGCAGTTCTGTTACTTCTCTCTTCATCACCTGGACTGGCCTCGGCAGTCCCATGAGGTCTGGCTCACGAGGTGATAAGGGCTTTCGTTCGATGATGGTATGTCGCTGTGACCAGTGGGAGAGAAAGTCCTGTGCTGGTTTTATTGGTCCTGATCTCAAAGAGGACAGTGGGATCTGGCCCTCCAGTCTGCCTCTCTGCCCTTGCTTTTCTGTGGAGGTGGAAGCTGGGTTGTGTGTGTTTGGTCTCTGGCTGCTGCTTCTTTCTTGCTCCATTTGAGAAGGGCATCCTCGCACGTCCTCTGGCATGGGAGTGCAGCTGCCGGGGGGTCTCTGCCATGGGCCTCCGAAAGACACCTGCCTGGACATGGTTAGCTGTCTCCTGGCTGGAAGAGACTGGCTGTCTGTGGGTGTCTGAGGAGAGGGTTGACAGAGGGCTGCTCCTCCTTGGCAGACTCCCTCCAGGAAGCTGCAACCTGTCCATGATGTCATCTCCGGTCAGTTGAGGCTTGACAGCGGCCTGGCCAGATTTCTTCAGTGGCAACTTGCCATGCCAGCGTGTGCTGTGCTTCCCACCATTCAAGAAGTAGATCTGTGGTAGCCCAGGTCTCTGCCTTGTCTCTCCGCGTGCTGCTTTCTCTTGGTGTTGTGATAGAGTCTGTGCCACTTTCTCCACAAGTACTCGTTCTCCTCAGCCATTTCCAGCACCTCCTCCTCATGGTCCTCTCGAAAATGGAGTTACTGTTTCCTCCCTCCTTTCTCTCTTGCCTTCTTCCTCCTCTGGCAGGGGCTCAGGGCCTTCAGCAGCAGGGCTTTGAGGGCCTTGGGTGTTCCACCAACAGAGCAGCAGGCACGGAGCAACCAGGCAGCACCGCAGCGCAGAAGCACCAGCAGCAGCAACACAGCAGCAGCAGGAGCACAGCAGGGGGGCAAAGCACAGCGAAGGAAGCAGCAGCAGAAGCACCAAGCAGTTCAAGTCAGCACCAGGGGGTGGGATGGTTCTGCCTTCTTGCCCAGCTAGGCAGGAGTAGGCACAGGCTTCCTCTTCTTGTCGACTGACGAACATGGGTTCTTGTCAAAATGTCCTCTGCAGCAAGTCTTCCTCTGAATGGTGATGCTTGGCGAGCTGCATCCTTTATATAATCCGCGGGCTGATGCAATCATCTCCCGCATGCGCAGTGAACGCTGTTTGCATCCGCTTATACATCCGCTTTGCTCTATAGGACGTCCATAATGCATCCGCATCATCCGCTACGCATCCGCTCCTTTCCGCTTAGCGCGTCTGCTTCACTATTCGTTCCCGGAGCCCCTGCAGTGTGTCTCCGACGCTTCCATCCGCTGTGTCATCCGCTAGCTTCCTACAAACATCCGCTTACCCATCTCACTACTTACTACCCCCCGTCCGTTTCTTTTCGTTCTGTTTATGCAAATTTTCACCACTTTTGAGAGCGGATAACAACGGATGGAGCCATCCCCAAAATTTTGCTCATCTGCTGTGTCCTTTTTGCATACGTTTTGCATCCGTCGGCCAGTGTGACCTAGCCTTAAAGGATAAAGCAAGGATTTATGTTGTGCTGAGGAAACAGCAAACAAATTAGTTGTCTGCATTATTATGCATGGGCGGGGGCCAGCCAGGAATAGAATTTGGGAGTTCTCCGAACTGCACAGAATCTTAGGTAGGGACTCCCCCGAACCCCTGTGAACCCCTGTCTGGCTGACTTCTGCTGCTCCTGCCTTTTCTCTGTCCTACATGTTTTTGGATCAGATGGGAAAGGCAGTTCTTTTTCCTCTTTGTTGACAATCTGCCACTGCAAGCTTTCTCCAGCTAAAGTCCTTCCGAATGGCTGTTCAGAGACATCAAAGAAACTCTGTTTCTGATGTGTCAGGAATGGGCTCATCCTCCCCTGAGCTGACATCAGAGGAGGAATCTGGGAAGTCAACCAAGGGAGACATCACAAGTGGGTATATGAGAGAAATGTACATTGTCAGAAGGCAATCATCTGCTCAAAATGTTTTTTTTTTTAATGCAGTAAGGATTCTTATGTAGCCATATGTAGTTGAGCATATGGGTGGATTTTGCTAGATTGAGTTTCAGCCTGGAAGTTTGACAGTATTTTCCTACTAAAACCATGAAAAAAATAGGATTCATTTATTTTTTGAAAAGGCTTTAAACTTATGTTGCAGTTAAACATTTATTTTTTAAAAAGAAGATTGTCCAGTAAGTCTAATGATTTTAAAAACTGCAATTAATTAGAGAAGAAACACTATAAAGAAGCCAAGATGTGGCATCTGTAACAAACTGCAGTGGCCTCAAAATGCAATGATGGAATAATAAGAAGCATGTATTCACACCAAGGATGCAATCACAGTAAATATGTGATTGCATCATCTTGCAAGTACAACAGTGATGTACCTGATGTGTAACACAAGGGAAAACACAATAAAAAGACTTAACACTTTAAATAAGTAAACCAGGAAAAATGATTTAGTAATTGAAAGTGAATGCATTGTTACTGCTTACTACTTTATATAACCAAAGGGACAGCATTAAAAAGACTTTTTTCAGATTTGTGTTCAAAGATGTTTGTCTATAGTCACCTTATGTGGTAAACGCCTGAGCCAGCCACTTACAATACACTTGTTTTTCTCAAAGAACAACTAGCCCAATTTTAGCTTCATACAATGAAATATTTGGGACTACCATTCCGGAAGATTGGGCAATAAGCTTCTGTGTTTCTATGTCACAGAACCAGAGATAACTTTACCTGCTTAGCCTCTAAGCTTGGTTGAATTTTTTGGTCCTGAATTTTGGTGAACTTGTCATAACTTTTTCATGCCTTTGAAATGCCCAACATTTTATCAAATAATGTCCTGGAAGCTAATAACAACTGAACCAACTCCACTGAGAATGATTTAGTACTACTTCCCACTAGTCACTATTACAATCCAACTTATTTCTAATTTGTAACATACTGAAAACATTAATAATGTGACCATGACCTGGAATTGTGAAATGCCCTTAATTGGGACTTATTTGATTGAATGTAACAACCTGTTGACTAACCTCACAGAAGCAGCCCTAAAATGATTCTTGCTAAGAAGCAATCCCAGGAGAGAAACCTTCATTGACAAGAGACAGACCAGGGGTGGGATTCTATCGGTTTGGGCCAGTTCGTGCAAATCAGATGTTAATTTTACATCCAGTTCAGCAAACCAATTATTCTGAAGAACAGCTGGCCCTATCCACCCCAACCCTCCCCTCCTAGGAGGCCCATCTGGCTCCCAGGTAAGTGTAGGGTAGCCTTCTGAGAGCAAAAATGGAGTGTTGGGTGAGTCCGGTGCCACCCCCCACCCCATTTTTGCGACCAAAAAAGTTCCAGGAAGGCTTGCTAGGCCAAAAACACTCCCACCACCACACCCTGCTTTTGCTCCTAGGAGGCTCCAGGGAGGTTTGCTCGGCCCCTATGGGCCTAGGAAGCTTCCATGCAGCCTCCTGGGAGCATACCAGTCATCTAGTATGCCTGGATTCAATGTTTAGCCCAAATAATATTTGGAGCTAATACAGTATTGATTACTGCCTTATGTTTTATTTTTATTGTTTATATATTTGTCAAAAGCTTACAATATAACAGAAACAAGAATAAACATAAGTTTAAATACAAGAAATAGGAACTAATAATTGGGGACAATAGGGCAGGAATGGTAGGTACGATTGTGCGCTTATGCACGCCCCCATGTTCAGGGTAAACAAAACTTTGTAGTCTCCTAAAACTGCTGGAGCCAATCTTCTTTCTTTATTCCATATCCTCCTCTTCGAAACAAATAAGTTACTCTGCCTTTTCATGCCAGGCTTAGTGTGGTAAGTTCAGAGTGGATTTTGTAGAGAACAGCTAGGTCTCATTCATTTGCTTAATTTCAGAGCATACAATTTCCAAAGCATAATTCAGACTAGTAGTTTGCTTAGCTGCTGCTTCATTTTGCTGTCATTGCTGTCACAACCTTTATGAAGTTGTTGGAAGAAATATCCTTCTGGGTTCAGTTCTAAGTGGGGAAGAAAGACATTGGAAACATGGTGATTGCTTGGAAAGATGGTGTCAGGCGGAGCTCCATTCAAAATCCAGGAAAGAAATACTTAGACTCTTTAGTTTAGAGAAAAGATATC
>BHFT01045264.1:0-29653 GCA_004320025.1 Laticauda laticaudata | reverse complement strand
AGCTTTTTTGTCCGTTTTACATCCTCTTTGCATCCGTTGGTTCGGTGTGACATGGGCTTAACATTGTATATGTCTCTTCCCATGATTTAGGTAATTTTGCTGTCATCAATGCTGAATAATAAAGATCTAATAATTTGATTTTTAATTTTTCTTGGAGTTTCTTATATAATTTTTTTTCTTTCAATTGCCCTTCTCCAAATTCATTTTTGAACTTTTTATAGAATTCTCGCTTTAGTGCAGAATTCAATTTGTATCTTTTTTTTTTTGTATATCAAAATAATTCTCTTCACTCTATCCAAACAAAATGGCTGCCCCTTTTTTTTTAAAGTATACATCTATTACAAAAGAATAATCTTTACTTTTCCATAAGATCCTGACTGTTATTGCTTTCAACACAATGACATCTTTATAATCTATCTTGAGACCTATTGTTAAAATGCTCCTGAAAATTTGACCTCTTATCGTCTTCCTTACAAAGCAAGTATATTTCTTGGAACATTATTTTTCTTGGCATATCTGCAGTTGATCCTTGTCCATTTCTTCATCCATTTGTTTCTTTTTCTCATTGAAGTAGATTTGAAATAAATTCCACAACTTTCTGCCTTAATTTTTCCCGTTTCTCCTTAATACATCTTAGTATTAAATAATATTCTTTCCAATAGTATGATTTTATCCAAAGCCCTTTCTTTCAATTTCTTCAGTTTTTCTTCTGTCTTGTTTTCTAAAATCTCTGTATTCTCTCCATTTTTTTCTTTCACAGATATTTTTTCAAAAAGTCCATTATTTTTTTTTAAACTTACCCAGTTATACTTTCATCACTTCACTTATGATTCAATAACTGATTTAATAATAATGTTTTTTTTAATTTTCAATGGATGAATGTTTAATTTTATTTGAGATATCAGATTTTTCATTTTTACTCTGAAATGTTTCATCCTATCATTTTAGTTCATTCTATTTTATGCTTAAACATTTTATATTTTAAAAAGCCTTCGGGAAGCTTTTTCTTGAAAAACAGGAAAAATAATTAAAGAAATAAAGAAAATAATAGTAGCATCTAACAATCACTAAGGACCAAGGAAACACTGAAGCTCCTGAATCTATTATACAGTATATTCCACTTCCATTTTGCAAATGTTCTTTGGTAATATTCAAATACTTTTCAAAAACCATTAATGGATTGGGGGGGACAACTAATAGAAATTGAATCAGGCGAAAGGAAGTTCATTCAGCATAACAGATTTGAGATGCATCTGGTGTTTTATTTGAAGATAAAGTACAGGAGTACAAGATGAAGTATACAAGTATAAAAAATACAATACATATTTTAATCCTGTGTAACCATAATTGAAATAAATTAAGTCCCAATTAAGAAACAACTGTAGAACAGTCTGTAATCTAAAGATTAATACCTGCAGCAAAGCAATACCATCAAATTCATCATCAAAGAAAGGCAACATAAATAGAGATTTGCATTTTGATATTATGGTTGGTCGCACAGTCAGCCAGATGTTAAACTGGAATTGGCATTTTTGCCTACCCTTTTCAGTCCTTACTATCAGACCTCAATTAGGCAGATGTAATAATTGTGTAATAATATTAAACCAATTGTTGCACTCAAAGGGAGTGTCAAATTTTTCAACTTTCAGTTTCCAAACATTAGGAGTGCTCAAAAGTTGTGATATGCCTTGTGGATTGTAAAGATATTTTGGTTACTTTAATATAATTTAGATGTCCTTGGTAAATAACTATATAAATATCATAACTTTTTAACATTTTGTTTGCTTCATTCGCTGGATATAAGCTGTTCCAACTATAGCTGCCTTTTGTAACTAGTGGTAATTTTGTCAAAGCATAAATGGTTCCATTTATTATTTCTCTTTCTATCATCTATCTATTATTAATAATAATATATATATATTAATTATGTATTGATCAGATGTAAAGATAGATCTACAGTATGAGGTTTAATCAGATCTACTAAATTAGCTTTAACTTAAAAGTAAATTTATCTATTATTGCTATCTATAATTTTATTATTAATAATAAAATAGAAATTATTTATCTATTGGTGATATGTAAAGGTAGACCTACAGTATGAAGTTTAATCAGATCTACTTATCAAATTGGGTTTAACTTAAAGGAAAATTTAATGTGATCTGTTCACTGACAAAGTTTTGACTTTATTTTTTTTTCAAGTCAATATCCATATTAAACTCCATATGTAAATTTTTCTTAAAAATAATTCAACTTCTTAAAAATAATTCAATGTTTTACAGGAAACCAAATTTTGTTTTATTGGGGCAATTTCCTTCCACATAGAAAGCTGACATTTCCACTCATTAAACTAAATGGGTATGCCAGTGGTAAATGTCCCAAAAGATTAATAAAATGCCTTCCTGTAATTTAAAGCCATACCGTGCATGGTAACATTAACAGTATTGAATAAAATCCTAGTCTTTTAGATGTACTAAAAATTGAAAGGATTTTTTTTCCAGTTACAGAGGTAAACCCTGTAAGATACTGCAATTGCTGAGCTATAGAACATTATCTTAAATACGATCTGACACCTTTTCCCAGAATTTTATTTGGGGGGAAAAGTAGAGGGCAATGTGTCTCAGGTTTAGTAGCTAAATTCAGTGTGAGCATAGCTGGCAGGAGCAGGAATGGTTTGACAGAACTCTTTTACCCTGGAAAAATAATAATAAAAGAAAAACTTCTTCATAGGAAATGGAAAATCAATAGATTCAGATTAAAACCCACAGAAGGTCTTTGCTAACAGTTGGGAGCAGCTGGCCCTGTGAAGAACAAACTAGCCTTAGGTGCCCAAAGGTTGTCAACCTTGTCTCTGAAAGCCAATAGAGGAAGGCAAAGGCTTCTCTCTCTTTTTTTTCAAACCATGTGTTTCTCTTCCTTGTCCCCTTTAATATATTTGAGTGAATTGAATTCAGTCCTTGAATTGATGGGTTGCACCTGATTAAGTTTAGCTGAGCTGCACATTTGCAGAATTTATATTTGTTTACCTATTCTATAGTTAACCAGAGCCAGGGTGCAGGGAGGATTTTGTCTTCAAGCCTTGCCTGGTTTCCAAAGACAGGTGAGGAGAAACTGGTTTATAATGAAGACATGGTGGCAGGGGAGTTTACCTCAGAAGCAAAGAACCTGAAGAGAAGGGGAATGGTTCAAATCCTTACACCAGAGCCAATCCTTGATTTTCATCCAACCTACCTCTCAGAATGCAAGGAAATTTTGGAAGAAGAAATGTTATCCAACACCTTTGTGCTCCTGGAAGATGGCAGAAGTACAACCTAAATAAATGAATAATATATTCCACTTCCTGGATTTTCATTTTCAGTGGCTTCATTCAGGAATATGCGCACCAAAATACACACAGAGAAACACGAAAAGGGAAAAGGAGAGCTCCCTTACCAGGAGTCCCTGGTATCTGCAGTCAGGAAATAATCAAACAAGAGAGGAAAAAATAACATCTAAGCCCACCCAGAAATAATCAGCCAGAGGGAACCATAGCTTGCTGTAGGCCACCATTATCAGAGACATAATTGGCCTCAATGACCACCATTATGAGCTAGGGTATCTAAAGATTATTCATTATTTGTTAGCCATTTATTGTATTTATGTTTGCTTTCTTCAGAGATCAACCTGGCATTTATGCAATGGTGGTGTTCAATTTTTTTTTTCTACCAGTTCTGTGGCTGTGACTTGGTGGACATGGTGTGGCCTGGTGGGCATGGCAGGGGAAGGATACTGAAAAATCTCCATTCCCTCCCCACTCCAGGGGGAAGGTTACTGTAAAATCCCCATTCCCTCCCCACCCCACTAACCTGCTTTCTAGTTCCATTCTACAAAAGAAGACCCAGCCGATCAGCTGGGACTCAGGAGGCAGAGAACAAATGGGGGTGGGGCCAACCACAAGTGGTATTTACCAGTTCTCCAAACTACTCAAAATTTCCGCTACGGTTTCTCCAGAATCTGTCAGAACTGCATACATTGTGATTTTCATTTTATCTCCAAAACACCAGCCCTGTGAAGTAGTTAGGTATAGTGTGAATGATGGATCTAAAGGAACCTGAGCTTCTCTGAACCAAATCCAAGATCTTTATTTCTATACTATATTAACAAGCCACAAAATATTGGCTCTTTTTGCTAAACATCATCATGAGGCCAAGACATTCCTCTCCCTGCTGTCTATGTTCAGGTGAGTCAGCGAAGTAAGAAGACATTTTTATCTGCAGAAAGAATCGCAAAAAATGACAGTAATAGAGAATATTTCAAATATTTTTTTTGCATTTAATGCCAAATATCTTATTAGTAAAAAGATGACCTTCAAGATTACTTTTTTTTCTGTCTTCGAAACATTGTGACAGATGCTCTTGGGCTTCTCATTCTTTTCTTTCTCTCTCTCTCTCTTTTTTGTTCTCCTTATTTTCCTTACTAGCCATTGGAAGAAAAATCATTATGAGACATTCGCTTTTGCCATTAAAAATCATTAAGTTATTAAAAATCTTTTCAGCAGATGAAATAAGTATGTATGGAATTTTGCTGTAACACTCATTGATCTGCGTCTACCAATAATGGCAAACTTCTTACAAAGACAAAGTGACTGATAAGCACTTTGTAATTCCTCAATAGATCAGTCAAGCAATTTCAATTATTTTCATTAATGAGAAAATTCTCTTTTCAGTCACCATTCCCTTCAAGTTTTTCTTTTCTTCATAGAGGTTTCCTTCACAACCATTACCACCTGATTTACCCTTTTAAAAATAGGGAAGAAGACAGGTCATCCATTCCAAAATATAAAAAAATATTGGAAGTTTACTGCAGTCTATAAGGTCAGTGTATCAGAGTGAATATTAAAACATACGGCAAAGTGAGAAGTGTTTGAACCAGCCACAACAAGAATCCGTTTAAGTTTTTTTTTAATCATGTTCATTGGGCAAGCAGATGGCATGTGGGAAAACCCACTTGTACAGCCTGAATAGATTCATTTCCCTGTCAATTGTCTCTATGTGCAATTTGTTTCCTTCATATGCAATCAAATGAAAGCCCACAAGTCTTTTTCAAATAGATAATTGCACTTCACTTTTCAGTATCATGTAAGAGATTACACTGCCAAGTGGAACCAGGATAAAAATTGAATCTAGTTTCATTGAAACATAACTTAGATACATAACTTAGTCCTCACTCAATTCATTCACTCACTCAATTCTTTCACTCACTCATTTCATTCATTCATTTATTTAAAAACACTTATGTAGTTCTCCCATCTTTGAGACAGCTCCCAGAGTGACTAAGTGGCTTAACCACTTGTTCAGCAACAATTCAAAGTTTTGACAGCACTGAATGAAGAAGACATACAACTGATCTTTGAAGTTGCAACTGATACAGCATATCTGCAATCACATGATTGTGATTCAGACACTTAACAACCAGCTAACAAATATGATGGTCAGAGCATCCTTGCCATTTGCAAACTTCTATATCAGCTTCCTAACAAGAAAAGTCAAAGGGGAAGCCACCAAGAGGTTGCAAGTCACTCCTGCAAGAGACTCCCATTCCTGCCACTTTTTCTCAGAAGGAGCCCCTGGGTGGCATGGGGATCTTGTAACCCTGTAGCTCATCTGCTGGCTTCAGACATCGTTTCATCAGCATATGTGTTTTGTCCGGAAAAACACGAGGTAGACCGGGTTCCAACAGCAAAGTCTTTATTGTAAAGCGCAGTGATTTAGATTTAGGAACATTGGGCTCAAGCCGCGCCGGTCCTTTTTTATACATTTTTTCCCGCTGGCTTGGCAGCCAAATGACATGTTTTTGATTTTGACGCCTCCGCGGCTGGCAGGGATTGGTTCAAAAGGAAAATCCCTTTTTTCGTTCTCAGGTAGCCAATGCGGAAAAAAATTGTGAGGGGGTACTTTGAAAGCGGGTTATTTGCATACAGAACACAGGCACCTCCCTCTTGGATTGGTCTACATAATGACGTAGTCTCGTAAGTAGGTGCGGGGCTTCTTTTGACCTCGACTGGACCTGCGCGGTTCATTTTGTGTCGTTCTTGACCGGTTTCGGATGGTGTTGCTGTTTCCTTTTCTGGGCTTCTCTCTGGAACCGTCTGGAAGGGTGAGGCCTGCCTCATGCGCGCCGCTGAGTTGCTTGGGCCGGGGCTTCGCAGGCCGCTCCCTCCCGTTTCCTCGGGCAGGTTGAGCCGGCTTGGCTGGCCTCGCTTCGGTGGACTTCTTGCACGCAACTTTCTTCGAAACAGTGAGTCTTCATTTTTGCTCTTTTTGATTAGTTTGTTTTTTTTTTCGCATTGTTCTTTCCAAGGTTCTTTATTTATTTCACGTGTTTCGCCCCCCTCTTTGGTATTGAAATTCTCTTTTTGTTGTTGTTTGGTTGTGGTTTTATCGTTCCATTCTAAGTTTCGGGACCGGAGCTGGTCAATTGTGCCGCTTCCACTCCCTGCCATCGTCTACGGTTAATCGGTATGATTTGGGGCCTGTTAGGTCTGTGATTTGTCCCGGTACCATAATGGTCTCCGCGTAAATTTTTTGCATATACCAGATCGCCAATTTTTGAAACTCCTGAAATCGTGTAGAGAGTCAGGGGGTTTTCTGGTGTGAAGTTTGGGTGTAGCCGATCTAGCTGCGATCTGAGTTTCTCCCCATCAGTAGTTCTGATGGGTTTTGTTGGTGTGTGGTACTTGGTGTTATAGTATGTTGGCGGTGAGTAGCCTGTTTATTTTGCTTTGGACGTCCCAGTGTCCATCCTTTCCAAGCCCTTCTTGGTAAACCTGACCATTCTTTCAGCCCTACCGTTTGCCGCCGGATGGGCGGCGCTGTGAGGGCAATGTCTTATACCCAGGAGGCTAAGGTATTGTTCGAATGGTAGGCTGGTTAGTTGAGGTCCATTATCGGACACTAGTAACGTCCGGCAGGCCCGTGGGTTGCAAAAGTTTGATCTAGTTCCCTTATACATTTCTGTTGTTCGTTAGATGGCAATAATTTTTACTCTCTAGCCAATTGGAGTATGCGTCCACGACAATCAGAAACGTGTGTCCCTTGGTGGGGCCGCGAATTCGATATGGATCTGCGACCAGGGGCCCTTGGAAATTTCCAGTCCTTATAGGTGCTTTTGGAGGAGATGGTCTGGCTCTCTGCATTTGTTGCACGAGGTGACCAATACTCAATGTCATTGTCAATGGCCGGCCACCAGACATAGCTCCTTGCAAGGCTTTTCATTTTAACAATTCCCGGGTGTCCCTCATGCAGCATGCTCAGAACCTTGGTTTGTAATTTGTTTGGGATAACTACCCGCATCACCCACAGTAGGCATCCCTTCTTATAGATAGTTCGGTTTGTCTGGTGCGGAACAGGTTTTAATAAGTCTCGGTTTTTTTGATTTTCCGGCCAGCCTCTACCTACCCAGTTTAAGTATGGCGGGCAGTCAGTGGGTTTTTGCCGTGGCTCTGGCGACATCATTTGGGAGATGGGTAGATCGGGGCAGGTCTCTTATCTGTAGTGGCCAGTCATCGTTGGTGCGGGTCTTCTTCCGTTCTGCGCAATGGTGCTCTGCTCAAAGCAGTCCCGCATGGGAAATTTGTTTCCGGCCGGGTGTATTAGGGTGTATGAGTAGGCTGCTAGGAACTCGCGACCACCTAGTCATGTCTTGGGGACAGGATGTTTGGTGTGGGCTTGTTTCCCGCCAAGAATCCAAGTAGCGGTTTGTGGTCTGTGACAATTGAGAAAACCGCGCCGTGACAGGTATTCATGAAACGCTTTACCCAGCGACAATTGCTAGGGCCTCTCTGTCCAGTTGGCTGTAGTTCCGCTGGCTCTTTGACAGAGTTTTTGAGTAGTATGCGACGGGCGCCTCTCTTCCGTCTGGAAGTTGGTGGCTCAGGATGGCTCCGACTCCAAACGGTGATGCGTCGCAGGTCACTCTCAGTGGTAAGGTGTCGCTGAATTGGATAGAACGGTATTCGAGGTTTAGCAATCTTTTTATTTTGTTGAAAGGCTTTTCATTTTTCTTTGTGCCCCCAAGTCCAAATTGCTTTTTTGTCCAGTAATCGGTGTACAGCGTTCTGCTATTGTGGCCTTATTTGGTAAGGAACACGTTGTAAAAATTTTATTAGACCCAGAATGCCTGTAACTCGCTTTATTCTTTGTTTCTGGTGCATTATTTATGGCTTTGGTTTTCTTTTCGGGTGGGTGTTACTTCTCCGTCTATTAAATAGCCCAGAAATTCGATCGCTCTTTTTAGCGCAGGCAGCACTTTTCTTTTTTTACTTTTAGTCCAGCTTCCCTGAATTTGGTTAGTACCTTTTTTAAGTGTCTGTTTGAGATTGATTTTCGTTTTTTGCTGAAATTAGGACGTCGTCGAAGTACGGTACGACTCCTTGTATGCCGTTTAGGAGGCGTTTCCATGAGGGCTTTGAAAAATTGCCTGGTGCCACACTAGCTGACTCCAAATTGGAGTCTCTTACATCTGAATGCCCCTTTGTGTGTGTAACTATAGTCTGTGCCTCGCTGTTTCGGGGTCTACTGGAGTTGTTGGTATGCTTGTGCCAGGTCGAGTTTGAGCGAAATTTTTCCTCCCCCAGAGGAATGTAGCAAATGCTGGACTACTGGCACCGGGTATGACGCTCTGTTGTAGTGCGTGTTCAGGGTCGCCTTGTAGTCACCACAGATTCGGATTGACCATCAGGCTTAATAGGTGTGACTATCGCGTTTCCATTTGGCATGGTCTAACTGGCTTCTAGCACCCCCTGGGCTACTAATTTATTTAGTTGTTCCTCGATCTTTGTTTTTAAAGCAAACGGAACTCGCGGCTTTTATCTTTAGGGGCTACTTGTGGGTTAGACTGAAAGAAAAGGTTTCCCCGGTACTTGCCCAGTGAGCCGTTGAACACGTCTTGGAATTCCCCGGATTAGGTCTTCTCTCCAGTCGGTTGTGCTCACTCGGTCTATCCCGGTCATCCCGATGCCCAAAGGCGCGAACCATTCGAATGCCAGGAGGCTCGGCCTGTCTCGGTCGATATGGTCAGCCGGAAGTACGTCGACGATGCTGTTTTGTTACGACGACTTTCGAATTTGGCCCATGCAAACTCGGGATTTCGGTTTCCCTGGTAGTCCTTGAGTGTTGCCGCTTGCTTTTTTAGTTCTGTCGGTCGATGCAGGGTAGTTCGCCATTGCGTGTTCCACGAACCATGCACAGGAAAGATCCCGAGTCCAACTCCATTTCGCAGGGTTTTCCTTCAATTTTTACTGTTACGTTGACTTTCTTTCCGCTTTCCGTCTTAGCGCTCCTATTGTAACAGTTTGATTGTGTATTCTCTCTGTTTGCGTTTTGCTTGCTTTCGGCCACTTTCTCTCCTCGCCGCGGGCTCGGCTCGTGTGGGGGAATTGGTGCGTCTCGTCGGGCTGTAGTTTTTTTTTGTTCCTGCAGATTTCTCGATGTGCCTCGTTTCTTGCAACTTTCTGCAGATGCATCGAGAAACCTGCATTCCGCTCTCGGGTGACTTTCCTCCGCAGCCAGCGCATTCCCGCCAAAATTTCTTTCGCGCTCTTCTTCTTGCCGGTGCGTGCCGGTGGACCCTCGTCGTCTCCGTGTCTGACATCGGACGTCTCGCATAGTCTTCGTGTGGGTGTAACGGGAGATGTTTCCTTTCTCGTGCCGGGTTTTCGTTCGTCCCTGCTTGTGTTCATCTGTCTCATGGAAACGGCCGACTTTTTTCGCGGCTTCAGCGGCTGTGGCTTCGGATGGCCTCGATCTAGGTTAATCTTAGGCTTGTCAGTAAGCTTACTTTGCGCCGTTGAATCGCTTAGTCCCAAGATTACTCCGGTCTCTCATAGCGCTCGTCGAGGTTTAAGAATTCGCACTCCTCCCCTATCTGTCGGAGGGCGGCTACGAATCAGCTACCGTCTCACCTTCTTTCTGTCTCTCCTCCGTAGAATTCGTGCGTCTTATGAGGTTTGAACCGTTGGTGCGTAGTGCGTTTCAGTAGTTTCTGGAGTTCGGACCAGGTTACTGTTTAACGTCTGGGGCTTCCCAGGCTTTTGCCATTTTGACAAATGGTCGGTCCGCAGTGCGTTAGAAAAAGCTCTTTGCGTTGTTCGGAGATGTCTTCCATCTCATTGCTCTCCAGGTACATCTGGAAGCGGTCGGCATACGAATCCAGTCTTCCTCGTTGGGATTAAAAGGTCGGGCGGTGCGTTGTTTCAGCCATTCTGTTGTGTCTGGAATTTTCTCATCACCGCGTGCTCGGTCTCGCGTTCAGACGATCTCCATCCTCAGTCTGCCAGTGTTTTGTCCGGACAAAACACGAGGTAGACCGGGTTCCAACAGCAAAGTCTTTATTGTAAGCCAGATGTAGATTAGGAACACTGGCTCAAGGCCGCGATGGTCTTTATACATTTTTCCCGGCTGGCTTGCAGCCAATGACAGTTGTTTGATTTTGGCCGCCTTCCGCGGTGCAGGGATGTTCAAAAGGAACCAATCCCTTTTCGTTCTCAGTAGCTAATCAGAAGTGTTTATTTGAAGCCGGTTATTGCATTTAATGTGTTATTTGAAGCCGGTTATTTGCATACAGAACACCATGTAAGAGCTTCTGAATTCCCACCTATGCAGCCACATGAGATCCTTGCTGAAAATGGCAATGGGTCTGCAAGTATTACCAGTGCTAAGCAACATGGTCATGATGTACTTTATGACTGTATCACTTAGTGATGGAAATTCTTGTCCCAACTGATGTCAAAACCCAAGGACTACCTGTACCTCAGTCATCTCAGTCCCTTCTCCAATTTCTTTTATAACTTGTTTTCCTGATGTTTTCACCAAACCCATAGTAATATATACTATTAAACAGTGTGAAAAATACAGCCTTTTCTTTACTTTCAAAATAGTGGAAATAGTAAGCATCATGATCTTATTTTTATAAAGAAATTAAATATACCTGACATGGAATTCTATAAGGACAAAAAGATAGCATAGTTAGTCCTCAACTTAGTTAATTCACTTAATGACTGTTTAAAGTTACAACATCACTGAAAAAAGTGACTTGTGACCATTTTTCACACTTATGACCATTGTAACAGCCCCATGTTGATTTATATTCAAATTCTTGACAGCTGACTCACATTTATGATGGTTGCAATGTCCTAGGGTCATGTGATCACCTTTTGCAGTCTTCTGACAAAGTCAACTGCAAAACCAGATTCACTTAACAACTATATAACTAACTGAACCGCAGTAATTCACTTAAGAAATGTGGCAAAAAAGGTCATAAAATGGAGCAAAACACACTTAGCAAATTTCTTGCTTAGCAACATAAATGTGGGGCTCAATTGTGGTCATAAGTTGAGGACTACCTGAATTCTAAAAGTGACTTCACAACAACACAAAACTACAGTAGTGAGAGACTGCTGGTATTCAACATTTTTGAGTCAAAACCCCCAAAAGGTTAACATTTATTTCTGAAACGTGTGTTAAAGCTGAGAAAAACTAGAAAAGCCAAACACAAAACATATAAATTAAGTTTTAAAAGAAAACACTTTAGGTATATTTGTACTGAGAAAATTTACAATATAAAGCATGTATCGTGGAAATTCGCATTTGAAAATAAAAAAATTACTAGGAAATGATCCATGATAAAAAGCAAACATATTAGAGAAAGTGCCTTATACCAGGAAATTCCATCCATCCTTGCAAAAAATCATGTTTTTTTGTTAAAATATCTGCTAAAAGCACTGACAACCATGATAATTTGCCAATGCAGCCAACAACATAAATTGAATTATACTGATTCATGCTTCTTTATTCTCAAAACCTTTCTGAAAATCTTACCATAGAATTTGCCTTTTTTTGTGTGTGTGTTACTGTGGCAAACCAAAGTAACTATTTTATGAGCCCTGACTGAAAGATCTCTTCCCAGGAGAATCAGAAGAAACTAATATGCCATCAATGTGCATAAAACTGTTAAGCCCCAGTATGACTTTGAATATTCTTATATGGAATTTTGTTTGCTTCATTTCTGCTCATATATGCAGCTTTGGAAAAATAGTTTTTAAGTGTTCAAGGTCTTATATTCTAGTAAGGGTGCAACTAGGCGTCAGCAATAAAAGATTAAGTTCTCTTTTACACATGTAAATGGGGTATAATATGCTAAATCTTTTGATATGACTGTATTCTGTAATCCCATACTCACTGATATCAGACCTACATTTGTCTACTTTGAAGGGAGTTTGCTTCTGTAGAAGTGTATTAAAATTGCTGATTAGATCACAGAGTCAAGTCGATACATTAAAGCAAATCTTTCTAGTGGGAATATCATTAACCAAAGAAACATAATATTTCTTTACAACCTGTGATTAAATTACTGAACTTGATTTTTTTTAAATCATAAATATCTGTTTCACAAAATATAAATCTAAGAATCTGTCCAGAAAAACAAATTAATGCACCTATTGTCCACTTCCATTTCTATGCTTATCAACTAAATTTTAAGCTTTCTAACTTTTAGATTCCATATATGATAAAAGTGTTAAAGATTTCAGCGTGGGACACTAATTAGACAGCTGGAGCTTTGGGGCTACGTATTTTGAAACATTTATGTTACCATTTGCATGCTAAAGAAATGAAAATTTGATTTTTATAGTGACCGCCAAGGATTAATTGGGTAGAGTTTAAATATCCTCCCAGGAGGTCTGAAGGTTAAAATGTACACTGTGCTTAATATTTAAAATATTTAACCTTTTTAGTTTGATTCAAATGATCCTAGGGAAAACTGTAGTTTGCCTAAAATTTAAGTAGTTCTTTTTTTGTAAATCTTGAGGTTCTGTATGTAATGCTTTTATCATTTCTATGTTATCATTTGTAATAACATTTTGAATCAGACGTTGATGCATTTTTCAAAATGTTAGATATGCTTGATGTACAGAAGTTAGGCAGGGATGTTAGGTGTACTAGGTATGGAAACTAAGTATGCTTGGTGTCCTATGTGCTATGTGTGGGAAGCTAAGTGTGCTTCCTGTGTGCTAGGTATATATGTGTTTCTTCAAAAATATGACTGGGTCTTATATTAATTTTTGTTCCAAAAGACACATTAGGGCTTATTTAGGTCTTATTTTCAGGAAAATACAATACTAAATGCATCTGTTTGGCTGACAGTTTTAACCGGGGCTTATTTTTAGGGTAGGGTTTATATTATGAGCATCCTGAAAAATCATGCCAGGGCTTATTTTCCAGTTGGGTTTTCTTTTTGGGGAAACACAGGTACTCATATGTGCTAAGTGTACGAGGAAATACATCTAGCAAAGCACAAGAATGCAAAAGTGCAGAAGGAATGGAGAAGGTTCTCATCAGCAGTGGAAGGTAGTGTGCAGAACAAAGATGCATGGAGCATGCAACCACTTTTGTTTCAGCTTAAATAGATCATTTTAAACTAAATGACAGCGATGAATTCCAGAGCTGACACTAAAATTGTGTTCATTTGATTAACATGTTTGGATGTCACTTTTATTTTCCTTAAAATCCGAGGGTAGCTTCTACAGTAATATGTTTAAAAATATAACAATTTGAAAAATAATAGACTATGAAAATTATCATCAACCAAAAAAGAAACCCCATCATAAAATAAAGTGATAGTCATTAAGGGTGACAATCACACAGTGTACTTAACCATTATTGACATCTGACAAGATTTGTTTATAAGATATAAAAGTAGGGTGAGGCCACAGTACACCCAGACTCCAATAAGGCATCGAGGCACGAAGATCATTTACTTACAATGTATTCAAAATGTCCTGATTGAAAAGGATTCCTCTCATTCAAAGAGGAAACCCTGATTCTCAGTTTATATTCTGTTTTAGAATTAACACATCAAAGGAAAATACAAGAGAAAAATTGATTGGACAGGATAAAAGTAACCCATGCTTTACATAGAAATTCAGTTATACGGAGTTAAACATATTATATTTCACAACACACATGTCCATTTAAACGAGCTGTGACGAAAGCAGAAAATTTAAGATATTCATGAGGAAAAAAAGTCATAAGGTTGTTTGGAGTTCACACAGAGACAATACAGGTACCAATTAAGCTGTCTTTTTTATCAGAAGACAAACTCCAGACATCCTATTAAAAACAAACAAGTACCCATCCTATCCTGACCTAGAGTTTTTATTTTTGCAGTTTAGGAATGTTAGAAGTTAGTCAATCCATACAGCAATACAATAAAAAGTTTTCTACATTCCAGTCTGCAATGGCTTGATAAACCATTAGCATAATTTAAAAGAAGGAAAAATAAGTCAAATTAAAATGCAAAATAACTATGTTAGCAAGTACAACAATACTACACGGTCTATGTTACGTGGCCCTCATGAGAGCTATATCTCAGAAGTTTACTGGTGGGTTTTTTTTGTGAGTAAGGGGAAAGTGGAATGATTTCTTAAAAAATAAACCCCTTATTCTTGCCAGAAGTTCGTAAAGATCATTTGCAGCAGATTTTTACAAACTGTGTAGTGACTTTGTCTTCTGATAAAAGCTCTTCATCTATATACTACTTTAATGTTCATTCCCACAAACTTTAATTGGATGAAACAGTGTATCTTAGATCATTTTTTTTAATCAAGATACCTCACATGGGCTACAGTCAGGGGTGGGATTCAGATTTTTTAACAACTGGTTCTATGGGATGGCTTAGTTGGTGGTCATGACTTGGTGGTCATGTGACTGGCTGGGCATGGTCAACTCAACATCACTCACATTTAGGCACACATCTCCTCATCTAACCTCTCTTGACTGTAGGGATGCTTCAACTGTCGTAAGTGTGAAAAATGGTAATACATCACTTTTTTCAGTGCCATTGTAACTTTGAATGGTCACTCCACACAAGCAAAGTACCAGCAAAGCAGGAAAAAAAAACTCCAGAGAAGTTCCAGAGACAGGAAGTCTAGTACTGCCAAAAATGTAATAAAAGTTAATGGAGAGGCAGTTTCTGTAAGCAACACCAGAATGTTTCCTTCCTGTCTTCCTTACAGGATTAGGCCAGTAATTCCTTCTAACAACTAGTTCTCTGAACTGCTTAGAATGTTAACAACCAGTTCTAGAAATTAGGTACAAACTGGTAGAATCCCACCCCTGGCTACAGTACAGACTGTATCCAAAATCCAGGACCTATGACCTTGGAGGGAGGGAGGGAGGGAGGGAGGGAAGGAAGGGAGGAAGGAAGGAAGGATTTCAATGTTCCTTGTCAGATTCCCACAGGGAAACTCAGTGGGGAAGCTGCTCAAAGGTACTTCCACACTCACTGCTTTTTTGCCCACCCATGGTTTCCCTCTTTAGGTAAGGAAATATTTCTGTAACAACTATCAATTCTCTAGTTTCATTATAAGGTGCTGGGCCAGAGGGTTGCTCAACACGCACAAACATACATAGATACAAGCACATATTATATCTACAGATAATATATATATATATATATACACAGAGAGAAAATAGANAGAGAGAGAGGGAGGGAGGGAGGGAGGGAGGGAGGGAGGGATGGATGGATGGATAGATAGATAATAGATGGATGAAAGTAGACATAGGAAGTAAAGGAAGTACAGAGAGAAAGTATAAAATGAATATACTGAAAATACTGATTTCAAATTATAAATTGGTAATGTCTTCCTCAAAATATTTTCCTGGCTGCCTCAGAATATTTTTCTGGCTCAAGAAAAAGAATAGCAGGGCAAGATCCTAAAGGAAGTATCTCCCTTGTCAAAACCGATATCAATCATAATGCAAGATTACTGATTTCTACCTAGTGCTGATATGCAGGTGTTCCAGATGAGTAACTCTACAGATTTTTCTGTAAATGTCAGTCCTTAGTTTTGATGTCTTTCCAGAATTTCTTGACATAGCTGCTTTTCTATGAAAATGAAAAATAAAGGGATGGCAGCACTTTAAAGGTATTGATTGAATGTTTCTGCATTTTTGGAAGCATTTTTAGTATTGTCATTCATAGATTTGAAAAAGGAACCTAAAAGATTAAGAAGAATTGTGCTGGATAACTGAAAAAAATTGTCTGTACTGCACTCTATTCCTTCAGTGGCCAACACATTCTTTAAAGAGAAACTGTAAACAGACCACAGTGCAGTCTGAAAAAAAGGGCTGGATCACATGCAGGCCATGTCCCCCCCCAACTCCACAAAGGCAAAAAAAAAATGTGATATGTCACGTGACATCATGTGACTCAATCAAGTTTGGCACCCATGTTCTAGAATATATTTTCCCTTCTCTTACACTTAAGCAAGAAAAAACAAAAGTACATGTATAGATTGGGAGAAATAAGGCTTAATAGCAGTAACTGTGAGAGGATCTTGGAGTCTTAGTAGACAACCAATTAATTATGAACCAATAGTGAGCAGCAATGCAATCCTAAATTGCATTAACAGAAGGATTTAATCAAGATCATGTGAAGTACTGATACCACTTTATAAAGCTTTAGCAAAACCACACCTAGAATACTGCATCCAGTTTTCACCTCCACACCATAAAAAGATATTGAGACTCTAGAGCAAGGGTGTCAAATTTGATCATGTGACTGTTTTACCTTTGCGGAGCCAGGGTGGGTGTGGCCTGGGTGTGACACATCCAGTCCGTGGGCCACCAGTTTGATACCCCTGCACAAGAAAGAGTGCAGAGAAGAGCAACAAAGAAGATTAGGAAACTGGAGGCTAAAACATATGAAGAATAATTACAAGAACTGGGCATGGGTAGTCTAGTGAAGAGAAAATCCAGGGTATATATGATAGCAGTATTCCAATATTTGAAGGACTGTCACAAGAGAGCAGAGGGGTCAACCTAATTTTCCAAAGCACCTGAAGGCCAGACAAGGAATAATAGATGGAAACTGATTCAGGAGAGATTTAACCTAGAAATAAGAATACATTTTCTAACAGTGAAAACAATACACCAGTGGAACAGCTTGTCTTCAGAAGTTGTGAGAATTTCACTACTGGAAACTTTCAAGAAGAGACTGGATTGTCATCTGACAGAAATTGTGTATAGTGTATGGTCTCCTGCTTGGGCAGGGAGTTGGACTAGATCAGGAGTCTCCAACCTTGGCAAGCTGGCTGGGGAATTCTGGGAGTTGAAGTCCTCCAGGCTTAAAGTGGCCAAGGTTTGACACCCCTGGACTAGATGACCTACAAGAGCCTTTCCAACTATTCAGCAGGTTCTGACCAGGTCTGGAGAAGTGATAGTGGAAATTTTGAGTAGTTTCGAGAACCGGCAAATACCATCTCTGACTGGACATTTCACAGTAAATTCAAAATTTGAATCCCACCACTGCTTCCAATCCTGTTACTCTGTTATTCTCATTTATGAGGAATTCCCCCTTTCCCTTTCTCTCAGCATAAGACTTGGGCTGGAGCTGTACACATTATACTGTTGCTCAGAAAGTATTTTTTTCTCCTTCCTAGGCCTACCAGGTCTGGCCTGCATAAATCAAGTCATTTAGATAGGCCTACTTTTATATATGGTCACAGTCTACTTTTGCCAAGACAGCTGAGGGTAGAGCTAAGTATAGGATGCAAGCTAAGCCTAAGAGCTACTACATAATTGAAGGAACATAGGGAAATTGTTTCTTAAATATATTTCCACCCTTTCTGCCAAAATGGTAAGCAGGTTTACAATGAAACATCAATAAATCAATTCAAAGAATGAAAGCACATTGGCCAAAAGAAAGCCTCAAATTCAGAATCTTCCCAGCTGACACAATATGTTTAATTAATAAACACCTGGGTAAGAAATTATTCCTGTTTGCAAAAGGCAGAGTTGTCAGGGAGGTATAAAATCTGGGAGTTTCTTGGTAGAGTCTCTTTCTTCCATTTCTAACAAATAAACTTCAGATGGAGTTGAGGGTAAATGACTTCATGTCAACATACTATGAAAGACTTTTGGGGCCGGAGCATTGTACAACAAGGTCATATAGTGTAATAAGATTGGGACTAGGTTAGTGAGACTTCTGTCCTCACTGTGAGTTGTGTTGGGGGGGGGGGGGCNGGGGGGGGGGGGGGTTCATGAAGGGAGGCTCAGCCAATCACATTGTACACATATTGTACTCTGACAATAAAGGTAATAATAAAAGGTTCTTAGAACACAGATAGGCTTCTCAGATAAAATGTCTAATCTCATATCATGTAGATATTGACATCAAGAGCCTTTTTATTTATATTAAGAATTCTACATAATGTAAAAGACAAATCGAAGGAAGGAAGGAAGGAAGGAAGGAAGGAAGGAAGGAAGGAAGGAAAGAAGGAAGGAAGGAAGGAAGGAAGGAAGGAAGGAAGGAAGGAAGGAAAGAAGGAAGGAAAGAAATAAAGAAATTGAGGGATTATAAAAGACAGTGCTTCTGATCTTCTCTTCGTCTCCTTTTCCTGTTAGATACTGTACTGATTCCTTCAGCTCCTCTCTTAACATATTTTTAATCTTCAAACCTATAAATCATCATATCACATGTTTTCCTCTTTCAACAAAGGCGCCATACAGCATAAGATTTCCAGTGAAACCAAGGATCAAACTACATGTTTAGGAAAAATGGAGAGAGGTGTTGCAGTGGTGGGAAAAAAAAACCTCTATAGTTTTATTTTACTACCCAAATGAAACTTGACTTTAAAATACAGATTCAAGTCAAAATGATTTGTAGGTGGATGGCAAAACTGCCTTGTAAAGTCAAGTTGATTTGTAGATGGATAGATCAGCAAATCTGAGTTTAACTGCATCAAAAATTAAATTAGATTAGAAAAATCAATAACAATTTCAAAACAATAAAATAAAAATAAATGTTAGTGGATTCAAGTTGAGTACAAGCCCTAAGCTTAGACACATTCTTGTATTTTTGTGTTATATTGTTCAAATCATGCCCAGTATCATAGAATGGAAGGACTGGAAAAGATCTGGAAGATTATCTTGTCCACCCCGCTGCCTAATACAGGAATCTACATTAAAGTGAGCCTTTGATTGGATTACTACAAGCAAAAAAAAATTCTTGTCCATTAATTTTATATCTGCAAAATTAGATTTAGATCTGAAAATCTGAATTGCTTCTTAAATCACTCAATATAAATAAATGATCTATCTTTATGAATAAATTTTAATAAATAATGCAAGAATAAATTACAAATATTGTTAAGGCAATAAAAGATGTTCATGAATAAATTTTAAAAAATCCATTTCATTATGGTTTTTTCTTTCATGTAAGAAACCAGGCAACAATCTTTAAAGTGAAGCGTGTAACTTATTCTGTATCAAGAGAGTCAAAGGAACAAATCCACATTAAAGGAAAGCAGTGTTTGACTCTGAACTTCATATCATTCAAATTCATTCAGTTGCATCAAATCTACGCAGCACAGATCTGAAACCAGTGGGTACATGAATCTTTTGCACACCGTTATTGCTGAGTTTCACTGCTAAGTCCCACTAATTAAGTAAAGGACAGGAAAAGTTTTGAACAAGTAGTTCCCAAACACAGTGGACTTGCATTGATCAGAATTATTCTTCATATGTAGCAGTTGTTTGTACATATATTATACTGAGACACACCGTACCAGATCTAAGTTGGACTTAATTTCAAACTACTCTCAAATAAAAGCAGCCTTTGGTAGAAAACAAAATTCTTTACTATCCATTATTGGTAGTTTTAAGCAGGGATGGGATTCAATTTTTTTAACAGCCAGTTCTGTGGGTGTGGCTTAGTTGGTGGGCATGGCTTGATGGTAATGTGACTGGCTAGGCGTGGCCAACTCAGCATCACTCACATCGAGGCACGCATCTCCTCGCCTGGCCTCTCGTGACTGTTGGGATGCTGCAATAGTCATAAGTGTGAAAAATGGTCATAAGTCATTTTTTTCAGTCCCACTGTAACTTTGGATGGTCACTCCACACAAGCAAAGTACCAGCAAAGGAGGGGAAAAAAACTCCAGAGAAGGAAGGACTTCCTGAGACAGGAAGTCTAGTCCTGCCAAGAATTTAATAAGGGTTAACGGAGAGGCAGTTTCTATAAGCAACAACAGAATTTTTCCTTCTGCCTTCCTTACAGGATTAGGCCAGTAATTTCTTCTAACAACCAGTTCCTCGAACTGCTTAGAATGTTAACAACCGGTTCTAGCAAATAGGTGCAAACCTATAGAATCTCACTCCTGGTTCTAAGCTAACTCCCAGATAGAAGGGCCTGTAATCTCTTAGAATAAGTAAGCCTTGTAGGTTTAGCACTTCAATGTACAGCTATGTTGTGACTGAGAACATGACTGGTTGTAGAAAAGGACTCCACTTTGTTCTGCTATAAATATCAGAGAAAGTTCAGCTACAGATAATCCTCGATTTTTGGTCATTCTTTTAATGACCATTTTAGTAACAACACTGACTTATGACTGGTCTTCACATATATGACTGTCGCTGTCAAACATCAGACACTTGACAACCAGCATGTATTTATGATGGTTGCAGTGTCTCGGGGTCATGTGCTTGCCATTTGCAATGTTTTCCAGGAGGCTTCTGATAAGCAAGGTCATGGGAGAAAACTGGATTCACTTAATGACCACTGCAAAAAAGCTAATACAATTAGGCATGACTCATTAACAACTGCATCACTTAGCAATGCAACTTCCAGTCTCAAGTGTGATTGTAAGTTGAGGAGTGCTTGAAATGTTCAGAGAAATTTCAGGGAATGATATGATGCCGTATATCCACACTATCAGAAATTTATATGATGGTCTGAAAAGTGTTTGAAACCAAGAGAGAAAGTATGTATCTTTTTATCCTTCAAATGAAAAGTGGATTTCATGTTTCACAAAGCAGGTAATACATCATTGTTGTTAAACCACATGGCAAGTGAGTATTTAAGATTGCTTGTTTGTGCAAAAATAAAGGTTTGGTTCACCAAGTTCTCAAGCATACTTCAAGATTTATATTCTAAAATGATTTATTCCTAAAATGGATAAATGTTAGCTAAAGGAAATGATGAAAGGATATTTGAAGACTGTTGAATAAATTAAATGTTATATGACACAGCTAATAGGAATGTATCTGGCTTTAGCTACCTGCTCACAAACTGGAGAAATAAGTGATTCTTATGTTTATTGAAAGGTACTTTCAGAGGAGCTTTAAATATTTGTGTCTTGAGCTTCAAAATGCATATGAAGAGAATTGTTTTCACAATATTGTGAAACATTAATTTGTGAAACAAACAGATAGCCAGTTTGGTGTAGTGGTTAAGATGCTGGCCTAGAAAAAAAGATTGTGAATTCCAGTCCTTCCTTCTCATGAAAGCCAGCTGGGTGACTTTGAGCCAGTCATTCTCTCTCAGCCCAACCAACCTCACAGGGTTGTTGTTGAGGGGAAAATAGGATGAGAAAGGAGCATGTTCACTGCCTTGAGTTATTTATAACAATATTGAAGGCAGGATAAAAATATATCAAATAAATGGATGAATATTTTTTAAAAAACAAAACATTAATTAAAGACAAGTTGGTCAGGATGGGATGTTCTGAAGGTAAGGTGTACCAAATTGTTCTGTTCCACAATTTACTTCAAGCTTTTCCTACCTCAAAATCCACAATTATTTAACATTTTCTGCTGCTTTGTTCATTTTCTTTGTTTATTATACATAATGGTAGCATCGGAATGAGCTCACAGCTCAATCTGTGTTAACACATAGATATTGCTATGCATACTAGAGCGCTATCTGGGAATCTAATAGAAATTTTCCATTTCCATTGCTGCCTCCATTACCAATTAATTTAGGATCATGAATTGAAGTGATAGCATATGGCTAAAGGATGAGGAAATCCATATAAAATTAGGTTTGAAATTAAGTGGTTGAAGTTCATCGCAGCAGTAGCTTGGAAGAAGGTGATTGAATACAAAGATTAACTCATAAATCCTATTTCCTCTTTTGGAGTGGCTGTAGAAATTCTAAAAGACTCATCCATCCTTCATATAAAATTCCAAGCTTTCCATTTATCCATGGTGATATCATAATGATTATCCATATATTAACATCTATTTATCCACGGGTATTAAGATTTGGGGCTATCATCTGAAATACTGCCACACAAACAAAAGATAAACATTCTGTTAAAATGTTGACAAGAAACCTTGTGAGAAGCATTTTTATGGAGTTGTAATTTTTGAATTGCTGTTGACAATGCGCAAACATGAATAGCTGTTTCCTGACACAAGGCCAGGTTTGTTTCAACCCATTTGTTTCTGTGCAAGAACAACACTGTCAACTGGTGAGGAATCAGTATTGGGGCATGTGATAACACCTGAGGCATTAATTAATTAATTTATTATAAAGCGAACTTATTAAATTTATATACCGTCCACCTAGAGTGACAGGAGCTTCCAATGGCATAAAAACATAAACATAAAATACCAATAGCAATAGCACTTAAACTTTTTTACAGTGCTTTACAGACCTCTCTAAGAGGTTTATAGAGTCAGCACATTGCCCCCAACAATCTGGGTCCTCATTTTACTGATTTTGGAAGGATGCAAGGCTGCATCAAACTTGAGCTGGTGAGAATCAAACTGCTGGCAGTCGGCAGAATTAGCCTGCAATACTGCATTCTAACTACTGTGCTACCATGGCTCATAAAAGCATTAAAATTAACAACAGCTAAATTAAAAATTAAAAACCAACAGCATGGATGGTATGTTGGTGGAATTTTATCTCTCATTCAACAAGCCAACCACATCCAGAAGAGCATGCCCCCATTGGAGTCCTAAGCCAACTGGCAGAGACAGGTTTTAAAGCCCTTCTAGAAGGCCAGAAGGGTGGGTGCAGATTTTACCTCTGGAGATATTTCAAAGAGTATGGTGCAAAACATAGCTGGAACTTCAATACAGTCAAAATTCCTTTGCCAAAAGATTCCAAAGAAGTCCAAAGAGTGAATGGGGCAAGCAAACCCCATTTGAGTGGCACTGTTCTTCAGACAACATGATCCTATGCCATGAAGGGCTTCAAAGATCCAACACCCTGAATTGGATCTGGCAGCAAATTGGCAACCAATGTAGTTTTCTGTGACATGTACTATCCAAGGTCCTCTAGAACTGTTTTCACTATTGCTGCCTGTACTAGCTGTAATTTCCAAATACTTTTCAAGGGTAGCCTCCTGCAGAGTATATTGCCGTAATTCAAATGAGAGATGACTAGGTCACACAGCTAAGATAATTTTGAATTTAATGGTGATTTTCCTTTGGATTGCTAATGTTTTCAAATATGCACATATGTGCATAATTTTAACTTCACTGTACAACAAGCAACTCTGGAAAGCTCAGGCTGATTTGGTTTTGTAAGTAAGGTAACGGAAATACAAAATATATATTGTAGCAGCACATGTAATTTTCTAAAATTATTAGTACTATAGATGTGGGGGGAACTCTCACTTCTTTAGTTCTTTCTAAAGAACTAAAGAACTTTCATTCTAGTGGCCAATTATCAAGAAAAGTGTAATTTTTAGCCAGCACATCAGAGACTAGAAACATTCATGTAGTTATGCATGAGGAATATAATTTTTGCAGTCTCCCAATAAAGGAACTGGTCCATGAACTAATGTGTGCATTAGAATACATCAGTTATCCATCAGGTTTTCTAATTCTCAATTGTTTTAACCTAATTATTAGACTAAAAAACCAGAATATCTTTTGAGATGGATATTTGGAGGTGAACATTAGAGCTGTGCAAATCCTTCCAAAGGGTGTTTTGAAAACACAGAAGCTGAGGATTTTTCCAGACTCACATGGTTATTTCAGAAGCTGCTCCAGGTTGTCTCTTAATGTGTGTGACTCTTCACTAACAACTTCTTTCCGAGAAATTGTACAGCTCCCCAAAGAACTTATCTTGAAAAACACATTTTTAAAGAATGCAAGTTAATATATACATAAGGCAGAATGAATTTATAGATGAACACGTGCACAGTCATATGGAATATTTATTCATTAATTACTAATCATATTTATAGACTGCCAAATTCCTAAGGATTCTTGCAGTTTATGATAGAATAGAGTAGAAATAGTAATGTAAATTCTTAGAAGCTCTGAAAGCAGGACAAGTATTCTGGATCAAGTTTCGCCAGCCTTGTATGCTGCAGTGCATATAGCCTGACTCTACAACTTTCAGAATTGATATAACGGCCTAGTGTCATGATCACACTTCAAATTAAGAAGAGGATCAACTAAAGAAAGGCAACTAAAGAAAGAGATTCTGGGTCATCAAGCCCAGCCAATGATGCTGAGCTATGAATCAGTCTCACTCTTCTTACTCTGGATCTAGCACTTTGATCAAAACTAGAAATCCTTTCTACCTCTCCCATAAGAATATTAATGTCATAAAAGAGAACAACAAAGATCAGAAAGGCACTACTTCACTATGCTAACATGCCAAGAAGCCACTTGTTCTTGGGTAGGATGAGAAGTTTCTATCTAGGGAGCAACTTACACTTCGTAAGTTCACTGAAACAATGTTCTTCCATGAAGACCCCTATACATGTCTTGCAAGTTCCTATATATCAGTGGTGGGTTTCAAAAAGTTTTCCTACCATTTTGGTGTGAGCACGTGTGTGCCAAACACACGCTTTACACACAAGTAGTGTTTGCAACTCACTTTTTGCTGCAAGCCCTAGGTGTAAAACAGCTGACATGCAACAATCAACTGTGCTGCGCAAAGCAGCTGAGGTTGAAAAGCAGGAAATAAAGGTCAGCATAGAACCAGGACAGGTGGGAGATGATCAACCAGCAGCTGATTGCCAGGGGAAACTGTTTCACTCACAGATGTTCGTTGGAGCTACCAGTTTGGCTGAACCAGACCAAACTGGTAAAAAAACACCACTGTTATATATCTTTCGAGACTCTTTCCTAGAAAGATGTCTGATGTGTCTTAAAATACCCTTTGTTTTACAAATCCATTCTGCCTGGTGAGTTTTCACATATATGTGAAATTTTGAATGGAATTGATGACTTTCCAATCCATTTTATACATTTACTGCTACAGGAGATTAGAACAATCATTTATGGGGTCTGAACCAGGGGTGGGAATCTACCGGTTCTGTGTCTGCTACTGTTTTGGACCACCCACCCATCCGGGCTCTTACCTGACCTTTATTTCCTGCTTTTTCAACCTCACTGCTTTGTGCGGCACAGCTGTGGTTGAAAAAGCAGGAAAATAGTGCTGTTTCAAATGCTGCACACCTATGCGCAGAGCTGGTCAGCTGTCTAGGCAGCACAGCTGACAATGTTTCAAATGTGTGTGCAGCATTTGAAATTACACAAAATGTAAATTAGTTACACTGGTCTGATCCCACCCCTAGTCTGAACTCTTGCTAATGTTTGGCTAGGATGGTATGGAATTCTGCAAACTCTTGTCCAAACAGCTATTGGAGACACATCTGCAAAGACTGCAAAAAAAGATATCACAGTAGATATCACATTGGGCTTCAAAGATAAATCTTTTCTAAAATATGAACAAGAGCTAAAGGGGAATTAGGCTAGCTCTTCAGAAACAGGAGATTGTTATCTGTGGCTAGTACTTGTTTAGAATTTAGCTGAGAGTAAACCCTATTGGACTCAGTAGGATTTCCATCTGAAAATTCAGAGAGTGAGGGATCTGTTGTGAGTGCTATAATTTGGACAGTCTAGGAATCTGAATGTTGTGAGCATATAAAGTATGCTTCTAGTGCTGTGCTATAGAGATAAATCCCAATCTGGAAAGCTGTATTGCATTTGTAGCAGGCACCAAAAGGAGAGAAAAAAAGAGGTGAAGGACACAGCTATAATTGCTCTAAAGGCTGTTGCTGTAAAATGCTATCAGCATAAGAACAAGGCATATGCGACGATCAAGCTCAACAAGCTGCAAGATATTTAATATTTTCTCAGCGGAACAGATCTCTGTCTGAGAAGCAGTAATCTGCTGGACAATCTACAGTGATTTCATCAGAATATTTGCATCATTGAAATATCAGAGTCACACGATTTATGCTTCATGTTTTGCTTTTCTTTGTTTTGCCCTTTATTCTGGCTGCATATATCAAGTCAGGATATTCTACAACATAAAAATAAGATGCTTGTGTTTCACTGAAATATGTGACAGTCAAAGAAGTTCTTTAGCAGGTAATGAATTTTCACAATGAAAAGAGTAATTGCCAGATAATGGGGAAGGCGACCTTTTCATTGAACACATAAAAGAATGTGAACACAAGAGGATAATGGGTAATAGACAAAAATGATTTTTAAATTCATAAATGGATCGCAGCCCACTTTCCTCATTCAAAAAAACCAATAGAGGCTCATCTTTTTATAATTAATATAAACTTTATGGTAAAGAATTAGTAAAATGGCCATTAGTATGTTATTAGTATTTTATAAACTTGCATAGCATATAGTTTTATGGCTGAATAGTTATTACAGGGTCGGGTCCAGAGATCCTTTGGCAGAATTCTGTTGACAGAAGTCTCCCATTCATGAAAAGACAAAGGCAATTTTTTTCTTCTATGTGAACCTTAAAACTAACACCATGCATATGGACCCTGCAGCTGAGGAACTACATAGGATTTTTATCTTCTCAAACTGCATCCTGTGAAGTTTGATCCTCCTACTTTTTTCACTGTCCTACTGATCATTTCATCAGTCTGTGAACAAGTCAGTAGGAAATAGATAACTGATTTCACATTATCTTTAACAGCTGCTTGTTGATAAACAAAACAGCACACTAGTGACTTTGCAGCAAACTGATGTCAAGTCATACATAGCTTACAAGATTAAGGAACCAAGAACTACTTGGGTTTTAGTAAGATATCTTTAATATTAAGGTAAAGGTAAAGGTTCCCCTAGCACATACATGCTAGTCATTTCTGACTCTAGGGAATGCTGCACATCTATTACAAAGCTGAAGAGCCAGCACTGTCCGAAGAAATCTCCATGGTTATGTGGCCAGCATGACTAAACGCCAGAGACACATGGAATGCTGTTACCTTCCCACCAAAGTGGTCCCTATTTTTCTACTTGCATTTTTACATGCTTTTGAACTGCTAGGTTGGCAGAAGCTTGGACAAGTAACGGGAGCTCACTCCATTATGCGGCGCTACAGATTCAAACCACCAAACTGCTGACCTTTCTGATCAACAAGCTCAGCATCTTAGCCACTGAGCCATCACATCCATACATCTTCAATACTAGACTGGGGTAAATGTTAAAAATTGGAAAGTGCAATAGGAATTTTTTAGACTCAGTTATAGTGAATTAATAGTACTGCTATATTTGTGTCAGAAGCACCTACCAAGGCACATCTGGGTTGAAAAAAATAGCCAATGACATCACTATTCCCCAGGGAATGCCCGAGGGGGCTCTTTTCATGACCCTGTTATTTTTCCAAACTGGTACCCATTTATCTACTTGCATTTGCATGCTTTCGAATGGCTAGGTGGGCCAATCGGCAGGAATTCATTCCATCATGGGGCTCGCGTTCTTAAGTTTGGAACTGCTGAGCTGTTGACCTCTCAATGAGCCTCCTAACTACATGAGCCAGTGCAGCCCCCCATTAATTAATTGAATTAATTAAAATGTTATTTAAGGAGCTTCTTTGAAAAACTTATCCTCAAACATCTCACTACCTGAGCTGAGTTGAGACAATCATCAACGGATTTGTCTACTACATTCCCAGCCTCCTCACAACCATAATTGAGAAAAAGGAGAAAACAGAGAGAAGAGAAGGAAAAAGGAACTTTTTTTGCTACACATTTCCTTTAAGTATCCCCGCAGAAAGAAGAGGCTGTATCAAGGGTGGAAGAGGATGATATGACAATGGATACGCAGTACGTTATCCAAAAACCTGAGTGGCTTTTAGAGTTTAAAAATATTGACAATTTCTATTCTAAAGTACTCATATAAAGCACGTTACATATTTATAATGCTTTAAGGACCAAACAAATTTCTTCTAATAAAGAAGATGAAAAAGTAAAGAGAAGCCAACAGTAGGAGCATAACTATACTTTTTGAATGTCATTCCTACTTCAAGAGTTGTTTGGAAAAGCAGTTTTTCCCTCAAAATGCTTCAGGACTGAGACTTTGCAATAAAATTTATGTGTACCATATTTTCGCTTTTTCACCTGGTAAAAGAGGTCAGTAGTTCCATAACATAAGCTAATATTGTTGCCTGTCAGTCTCCAAAACCCAAGAAATAAATTTTGTGATTCCTCCAAATAGACTTATTTATTATTTCATACCTATAGACAGAATCTTGCAAAAAAAAAAACATATTACTATCCACAAGAAGCATATACTATACTCTGGGAACAATTAGGGAGGGGCTGTCTTCATCTTCTTTCTCTCACACAAACTATCTGAATTGAATTGACTCTTACTCCTCTGAAATGCACTCCCTCCCTCTTGAGAACTCGGTCTACATTTCATCACATCACCATAGTGAATCAAATTCAAAATTTTGCTTTTCAGGAATAAGGAAGGCACTAAATACATCGGAACCATATTACCTGGCAGAATCCTTTTACATGTACAGATCTGGTCAGGGAGTAAGATCTGATTTTTCAGCATGTTGCAAAATCAACAGAATAACATCTTGCAGTCATTCTATGGGAAGACCTTCTCTGTAGTCCATTATACTCTGGAATACCCTTTCCCAGAAATCTGATTTGAATTTACTGAAGATCACTGTCTTTGCCCAGGCTCCTATCAATGTTGGCTGAATGATTCCATTTTATTTGTTTTGTTATTTTAGTTCACTGTTTAATTATGTGTTTATATTGTTTTGTATTTATAATGCAGTTGTAATTATCAATAAACATAAAATATATTTCTTATAATTTAAATAAATTGTTCTTCAGAAAATGTTGTATTTATTGAACTCCTAAAAGAATGTTTATTGAGAGATGGACATTAGATGTTGGCATTGTAAGATATTTAAAAGTTCTTTAATTTCTCTGAACTGGTCTTCTCCAGCTACAACCTTCTTTTAGTTTCAAATTATTGCATATGTATCTGTACAGTTTTGGGAAGAAACCATATAGTTAGGCCTCTTAATATAATGTTGAATTTTATTCCTAAAACATAGAATTCATAGTCTCATATAGAGCTTTAAATCTATCAAGCTATCAAAGTCCCTGTGTCATGAAAATAAGAACATTAGTGTGTCTATATGATCTAGTTGAAGAAGTGTAAGAACTGAATTAATGTTGTACTGTTATCTATATTTATTATATGCATATATTCCTCCTTTTTCTGTTGTCTAGGTTTTTTTTGTAATGTTTATTTTAATCATTATGAAGTACTTAGATTTTCTTTATTGTACAATTGCTAGCTTTTTTATATTTTGTTATTGTTATTGTTATTATTATTATTATTGGCCATAAAGTCAGCTAGATTAGCAGAAAGTTGGTATTTTTATCCACCTTTCAAACCCTTTCCAAGGGATAGGCAGATATTGCTTGAAGATGTTAAAGGTATCATTGCAGGATGTAAAGGCTAGGTCACACTGGCCGACAGATGCAAAACGTATGTGAAAAGGACAGAGCGGACGAGCAAATTTTCCATCCATTGATATCTGCTCTCAAAAGTGTCCCAAATTTTCATAAACAGAGCGTACAACAACG
>BHFT01045263.1:0-20199 GCA_004320025.1 Laticauda laticaudata | reverse complement strand
GAGGGAGGGGAAGGGAGAGTACCATGTCAAAGTCCCAGCAGCCCAGCCCTCCCAAGGACAAGGGTCAAAACGGGTTAAAAGCCCAAAAGCTGCTTGGAGAGCGAGACTCCCTGAGCCAAGCGCCTTTATCTGGAACTACTACAGGGCCTCTCCTCCGGCCACACCAGGCCCCGGGAATCCCTCTGCGAGCCGTCCGCCCCCCTTTTTTGCTCCCGCCTTTCAACAAGGTCGCTGAGGGGAAGAGCGCAGAGGAGGGCCACTCTGACCCAGGCTCTGACGTCGAAGGGGCAAAAGGCCGGGACCAGGGGGGAAGGCATCCGGAGGAGGAAACGCCTCAAGGTTAGTGCCAACTTTCCCAAGTGANATCCGGAGGAGGAAACGCCTCCAGGTTAGTGCCAACTTTCCCAAGTGATTTAAAAAAAAAAGCAAGCCGAGATACGCCCCCTGGCACCTTCCCGCCGTCACCGTGCTGTGGTTCATGGCAGCCTTTTGAAAGCACCCTTACGCTCCAGGCTGAAGAAAAGCCCCAGGTCTGGGAGCCTGGTGCCCTCTAGAGGCTAGAACCTGCAAGACAGCGTTCAAAAGACAATCGGGGGTTGAACAAAAGGAGAACCTTCGTAGCTCAGGGTTGGAGCGAGGTGCTCTCTTGCGCTCGAACGTTTCCCTTGCAGGCATTTCACGACCCAGATTAAGACGAGTTTGAGCACCAATGATGTGTCCCTAGTTGGGTAACAAAATGTCTGCAAGAAACAACCCAACCCAACCCAGTGGTGGGATTCAACACTTTTTACGACAGGTTCTGTGGGCATGGTTAGGTAGGCGTGGCTAGGTGGACATGTGACTGGGTGGGTGTGGCTTTTTTTTTCTTTTTTGCTTTTTTGCACCCACACCCACCCACCCATTTTTGGGACCTTCTGGGCCTTGAGTGAGCCTCCTTGGGGGGGGGGGGTGTTTTTCCTCCCAGAAGGCTCCCCTGGGGCTCAGGAAGGCAAAAAATGGAGGGGGCGGGCTGTGCTGCAAGCAGATCACCAAACCCAACAAGTGAATATGTCTGTGATGACCCAAAGGGGTGTGGCACAAAGGCAACACAGTCTGGTAAAGTAAGAAGAGTCCCTTAGCTCCAACTTTGCCCCCAATGTCCTTGTTACCTTCTGGGCTGGAGAAAAACTTGCCCAGGAACAGCCTTTGGCTGCAGAGAATCAAGTCCAAAACATGAGCAACACGAATTGTAAGTTAAAGTCCAAACAAGGCAAAATGCAGCAATTAGTTTGGCAGGGCAGGTGCAAGAATTTCAGACATGAAGGCACGACAATAACTCAATATGGTTGGGAGGACGCTAGGAACACAGATAAGCCACGACAACATAGTAAAAAGTCATGTTTGCTCCCAGCAGCCTGCCGCACGCAGCCTGCCTTTCTTATTAAGTCTCTTCCCAGGTGTAGCTAATGAAGGGAATCGGGGCCCTTTCCTCCCCTGTAAGCCACGCAACACATGTTGCTCCCTTCTCCGTTCCTCCCTGCGTGCCCTAGGATGAAGAGGGGGTGGGCCTGGGTCTTCCTCTGAACTCCTTTTCCCATGTTCTACCTCTCCCCTGCTCTGCCCAGCCAGACTTTGCCCTTCCTGTTTCCTCCACAGCCAACGGAGCCACACTCCCGCTCCCTATCAGCTGCCCGGCTTCCTCCTCAGATTCAGACTCCAACAGGAGCAGGACGTCACACAAGGTAAGCAACACCAACAAAATCAGATGGCAAAAAGTCAGCTTACCAACATGCCTTCAACTTCTCACCTGAAAATATGAGTTTTTCCTTCATGATGTTGACATCGCGGCTGGACCGCCGGACGGCAGCGCTGAGCATGATCTGCTCCGGGTTGTAGGTGCGAATGCTCCCGAAGCGCCACCTGGGACAGAAAGTGGAAAATGGAAAGGTTCTTGTTTGAAGGGGATCCACTGGATAGGAGGCCCACCCAAGGAGCAACCCACCACACCTGGGCAAAACCCTGTGTTGTCAACTCATAAAACATTCCTATGCCTGTTTTAATAGTTGCCATTAAAAATTGGGGAGGGAGGAAGGAAATTTGGAAGAGCAGGACAGCAGTTTATAAGCAGAAGTATGTTGTAACTCTTATCTTTAAGTTTGTAACTAAACTACTAGAGCTTTTGCTTGCAAATATATTTAATTGGAGAATGTGATTGATGACACCCAGCCCATGAAGGTGCTCAGTTGGAGAACACCCAACGGGGAAGGGAGGAAACAGGATCACAGGGGACTGTAAATGACACAGGCCAGAGTTGGCTTCCTACAGGGCAGTGCCAGGATGTCGCCTCTAATGAATCCTTTGAAGTTTGGCTCAAGAATCATGATTTAATTAGGGCAATTGCTGGAATCCTGACACATGTCTTTTTTCACACACACCGCACAATGGCAACTGCCATCTTTTTTACCCTTTCTAGATAGTTCTGGGAAAACCTGCTCTCTGCCACCCCCCTGATTTGCAAGCAATATTTCTCAGCCTCCTCCAATTTGCAATCCCTTGCAAGGAAGGAGCAAAGATTTTGAACCAGGAGCCGGGGTTTCCCAAGCTAGGAAAGTAACGCCTGGGAATAAAAAGGTGGATCCTCCCATCTTTTCTCCATTTTGGCAGTGTGATTCAGGGGAAACCTCTGGGATTCCTTTTCTAGTGGCTCAAACGGAAACCCAGTTCTGCTGCATCTCGTTCTAAAACAGGGGTCTCCGAATCTGGCCACTTTAAAGACTTGTGGAACTTCAACTCCCAAAACTTCCCCGTTCTTCAAACTTGGCCAATTTAAGACATTGTCAGCCAGATCTCCAGCGTAGCTTTTCTCTTTGATGCTTGCTTGCTATCGGCTGCCATGATAACGGGGGAGGAGGGGGGGGCACAGCATTGGGGTCTTGGAAGTGGGGTATGGTGTGAAGAAGGCAGGGGTGGGATTCAAAAATCCCAGCAACCGGTTCTCTGCCCGGTTGCTGGGTGGGCGTGGCCATGGCCTATCGGGCAGGGCTATTTTTTGCCTTTCCCAGAGTCCGGAGGCTTCCCTCAGGCCACCGGGAGGGTGAAAACAGCCTCCCCCAGGCTCCGGAAGCCGGATACAGGCCCATTTCTGGACTTCCAGTTTGGCCCATTTTTTGTCCTCCCAGAATCTCCAGCATTTACCTGCATCCAAAACGGGCCACGTGGGAGATTCCTGGGAGGGGTGTGGCCGGTGGGTTCAACTCCTGGTTTGGCGAACCAGATTTAAATTTAACATCCGGTTCAAGCAAACCAGGCCGAACCGGCTGAATCCCACCCCTGGATGAAGGCCCGTGTGAACTAAAAGGGAGGTTTTCTCTCAGGAATTCCTGCGCTGCGGAAGGGAGTTGTTCACACCCAGTCAGGGCCAACCATCCTATAACTCCAGAGAACATCTGAAGATGTGCTCCCCATGACACTATGCGGGACGTGGATTGGACATTCAGACTGGTCCCTTGAGGGAAGGGATCTGGGGGAACTTTCAATACGTAATTCTCATGCCTTTTGGCTCAGATCTTGCCTTGCTGTTGCTGCTGTCATTTCAAACTCAGTAAAAATACATCTTCTCTATTTCAATGGAGTCGGGGATTTTCTTTCTTGGGTTTTGAAGAGAAGGTAGGCCTGACATTTGTGGACCAACTCCCAGAATTCCCCTCGTCTCCAAACCTTGACTACTTTAAGACTTGTGGACTTCAATTCCCAGATTTCCCCCAATCTCCAAACTTGGCCATTTTAAGACTTGTGGACTTCAACTCCCAGATTTCCCCCAATCTCCAAACTTGGTCCTTTTTAAGACTTGTGGGCTCTGGGCCCATCACCAGGAGTTTGTGAGTTCTAGTCCTGTCTTAGGCATGAAAGCTGGCTGGATGATTTTCCCTCTCTCTGTCTAACCCACCTCACAGGGTTGTTGTTGAGGGGAAAAAGGAGGAAGGAGTGTTGGGTATGTTCACTATTTTGAGTTAATGTCAGTAATAAAAGTGGGATATAAATCTAATATGTAAATCAGGGGTCCCCAAACTTGGCAACTTTAAAACTCGTGGAGTTCAACTTCTAGAATTTCCCAGCCAGCTATGCTATGCTGGCTGGAGAATTCTGGGAATTGAAGTCCACAAGTCTTAAAGTTGCCAATTTGGAGACCTCTGATGTAAATAAAATAATCAATTATTATTCTTACAGCATTGCAACTGCTCCTCCTACCTTTCAAATGCTACTGTGATTAAGATATTGTTTCTACCACAATGCCACTACTCAGAATAAATACTATTCTGCTGTGATGGGCAGCCCTATCAATTGTTTAAATAAAATAAATGTTTGAAATGCTTCAGGTTGGAAAACCCAAATTTCTTTCCTGAGCCCTGGAAACTCTCTATCTCTTGCCCAGCCTACCTTGCAGGGTTGATAATAGGGTGTGTTATGTTTGCTGTTCCGAGTTCTGGAGAAAGGGCAGGAGAGAATAATGAATAAAAGGCTTGGGATCCCAACTCTCCTTGCCCCCGAGGGCACTAAAGATGGGACACCCACACCACAAAGAAAATCAAACAATAAAAACATGCAGAAAAACCTAACACAAAACACGGAGATGCCCAATACACAAAGGGGGACTTGTGGGTGATGCAATCACATAACACATGGTTGGTTGGTCAAAAATCCAGATTTAAAGAGGGAAAATGTGGTTTGAAGGATACAAGACGCCCCTTGGGCATCTGAGATCACCGCACAACGGTGGCTGTTTTTAGGTGTTGCTGGTGAGTTGGGGGTACCCTCCAAATATTCTCCTTTCCCCTCAAATCTGGATTATTTTACCTTCTTGATACACAGAGCCTATCTGCCCTATCTGGGTCACTTATGAAATCTTATTTAAATCCATGCTTCCCATTTTCTACAGATAGTCCTCAACTTACAACAGTTTTGTTTAGGGACCGTTCAAGGCTGCAATGACACTGACCAAAGTGAACTTATGTCCAGTTTTCACAGATATGACCATTGCGGCATCTCAGTGGTCACACAATCAAACTTCAGAGGCTCGGCAACTGGCATGTATTTATGACGGTTGCAATGTGATCCCCTTCTTATGATTTTCAGTGAGCGAAGTCAACAGGGAACCCAGAGTCACTTAACAACTGTGTTACTAATTTAACAACTGTGTTACACTTAACAACTGTGTTACTAATACAGTGATTCCCTTAACAATGGGGGCAAGAAAGGTTATGAAATGGAGCAAAGCTCACTTTAACAACTGTCTCGCTTAAGAATGGAAGTTCTGGGCTCAATTGTGGTTGTAAGTCGAGGTCTACCTGTACAAATTGGGACTATCTTGGGCTCCAAGTGAACACTGTCCTGTTAGCCTGCATCAAAAGTGATAATAAAAATAGGGAAAACAGGACTGTTCTTTCATCGAATAACTTTAAAAAACCTCCGTTTATTTTGAGGTAGAATCCAGGCGACTGGATGCTCCCATTAGGACTTTAAAATCAGAAGTAATCCCAAAATTAAAAATTGTGGTATGGAAGTTATAAATCTTTCTTCCACCCCAAATGTTGCTGGACTGTGGCTTTGATTACACCTCCTCTGCGGTGAATGGAACAAGCAAACAACACCTCACCTCACCCCAAAATCAGCCATTGCTCTTTGAAACTTGAGAGGGAGAGCTGCTTTTCTAACGACTCCAAGCTCTCCATGCCACTTAAAAGACCATCACTGTAAAACAACCCCAGCTCGAATTTTTCTCCGTCTTCCTTGTTTACCAACCCTGCCCTCTTTGGCAAAGTAAAACAAAAAAACAAAAAAAAAGCTGATTTTTGCAAAGATGAGGAAAGAGAGAAGAGATGCCAGGAACATGGAGAAAGCACAGATGTGCACAGAGGCAACCTGGATGAGGTGGGAGGAAGATGATGGTCTGGGCATATATCTCCCCACCTAACCTGTGGCCTTTGAAAAAGATAAGAAAAAGAGGGACTCAAGATTTCAAGCCACAATGTGATTACACCCAGTCCGTGTAAAGAAAGGGCAAAAATTGTGGAACAAAAAAATCTACCGGTGTTGTAGGTAGTCCTCGACTTATAACCTTTCGTTTAAGCGACTGTTCACATCTACAACTGTAAAAATGGGCTTGGAGTTGGTCTTCACGTTTAGGACCATTGAAGCACATGATCAAAATTTGGGCATTTAACAACTGGCATATAATACAAGAGTTTCAGAGTCCCGGGAAGGGGAGTGATGTGTTCATTATTTGTGACTTTCCCAGGCAGCTTTGAAAGAAAAAGTCAATGGGGGGAAGCCAGATTTGCTTAACGACTGTGTGATTCACTTAACAACCATGGCAAAAGTGGTCATAAAATACTTAGCAACCACCTTTCCTAGCAATGGAAATTCTGGCCTGATTACGGTCATAAACCAAGGACTACTCGCATGTCTATTTGTTGTGGGTGGCAGCAATCAAGCGTTATCTTCCTCACTCGGCAAAATCTGGTATGTTGGAGGGATGCACTGGTCATAGGCTGCTCCCGATCCAGAAATGCCGTCAGCTCAGAAAACGGTCAAGAACTTCAAGGCAGCAAAGGGCCCTGACCCACACAGATGGGCATCCGAGTTCTGACAGAGTATGACTGGAGTCTGTCATCTAACAACCTCTCTAACTGTCTGGTTTGGTTCTGCAAGCCAACTGGACAGACACAGACTCCAAAAGTAATTAGGACTCGCACAGAAAAAAAACAATCACTACCCACCTGCCTTCCATCGAGACCTGTATCCTGCATGAGTCAAAAAGAGAGCTGTGGATAATATCTACAGACCCCTGCACCCCTGGACATAAACTGCTTCAACTCCTTCCCCCAAAATGACGCTATAGTGCCCTGCATACCAGAACGACGAGACACAAGGACAGTTTTTTCCCGAAAGTCATCACTCTGCTAAACAAATAATTCCCTCAACACTGTCCAAACTATTTACAAAATCTACACTACTATCACTATTAATCTTTTCATCACTCCTTTATCACCCATCCCTCCCACTTGTGACTGTAGGACTTGCGAACATTGTCGCTTGATCCTTACAATTTATATTGACTGTTTCCAAGTATTTGATTTATCTGATTGCTTATTGAACCCTATGACTTTCATTAAGTGTTGTACCTGATGATTCTTGACTCCTGATGAAAGTATCTTTTCTTTTCATGTTCACTGAGAGCATTTGCCACCAAGACAAATTCCTTGTGTGTCCAACCACACTTGGCCAAATAAGCATTTTGATTGATTGATTGCATTCTCATTCATTTCATTTATTCACTAAATACATAAGTCATAATTTTTTAAGTTTCTACTCCTATCTTAGCCATGAAAGCACTTGGCTCGGGTGACTTTGGGCCACATCACCAGATAGATGGTGAGTTCTAGTTCCGCCTTAGGCATCGAAAGCTACGCAATAGTGAATTTTGGGCCAACATTAGGTGAGGAGCACTGGAGAGTTCTAGTCCTGCCTTAGGCAGGAAAGCCAGCTAGGTAAATTTGGGGCAGTCTCTCTCTCTCTGTAACTCCAGCCTACCTCACAGGGTGGTTGTTGCAATGAAGCTAGGAAGAGGAAGGCGCATCGGATATGTTTGCTGCCTTGAATTCTTTGCAAAAATAATAAAGGCAGGATATGAGTAAAACAATAAAATGAAAAATAAAATTTAGCTGCCCTGAGAAAAACGAAATTGAACACATTTAGCCAACTGCTTTTTTTTTCCTGGATGGAGCTGCAAATCTTGGCAAATCAAGAACAAAGGCTAGGGGATCAACCCCACAGGATTCACAAGCCATCAAGGCTCCCTCTTAATTTTTTTTTACATCCCCTGACTTGTTTATAGAGATTTGCTTCTATAAAACGTCCCAATAAGTAAGACAATGAGCGCCCCTTTCCCAGATGTGACCCTGGGAAGTTGTAACCAAGCATGTGGATGCTGCAGGGGGATGATGGGGCTTGGTGTCCAACCTAACTGGAGGGCACCAGCTCTGAAAAAGCTGGGTGAGATGGACTAAAGAGTTCAACATGGTTGAAAGCAGAGATCTAAATAGGAGCCAGCCGTGTGCAGCAGCAGCAGCCAAAAAAGTTAATGCAATCCTAAGTTGCATTAACAGAGGGATACAACTGAGATCAAGGGAGGTACTAATACCATTAAATAAAGCCTTAGTAAGACCACACCTAGAGTCCTACATCCAGTTTTGGTCCCTACACTATAAAAAAAGAAGTTGAGATTCTAGAAAAAATGCAGAGAAGAGCAACCAGGATGATGAGGGGACTGGAGGCTAAAACATACGGTGGATGGTTATAGGAACTGGACCTGGCTAGTCTAGGGAAGAGAAGGACCAGGGGAGACAGGAGAACAGCCTTCCAATATTTGAGGGGCTGCCACAGAGAGGAGGAAGGGGTCAAGCTATTCTCCAAAGCACCTGAAAGCCAGATAAGGAATAATGAATGGAAACTGAACAAGGAGAGACTCAACCTGGAAATAAGGAGAAACTTTCTGACAGTGAGAACAATCAACCGAATGGAACAGAAGTTGCCCTCAGAAGTTGTGGGAGCTTCATCACTGGAGGCTTTCAAGAAGAGATTGGACTGCTGTTTGTCAGAAATGGTGTAGGGTCTCCCGCTTGGGAGGGGGGTTGGATTAGATGACCTACAAGGTCCCTTCCAACTCTGATTATCTGTTATCTGTATACACTGTAGATCTGATTGCTTCTGTGTGCAGAAAGCGCAAAACTTTATGCCATCTATACATTGATATGTAATGTGTGTGTGTGTGTGTGTATGTGTATATATATACATGTATGTACGTATGTATGGATGTATAGTTGTTTTCTTAAGTTTTCACAGGTATTTATATGTATGGTATTCAGCTTTGTTCGAGTATTTTCCCACGTCATTATAGTCTTTAAAAGTGCAACTATAATGACGTGGGAAAATACTCAAACAAAGCTGAATACCATACGTGTGTGTGTGTGTGTGTGTGTGTGTGTGTGTGTATTCCATTTCCCCTTAACTTGGCGACACTGGCTTGGCTTCCCCCCCTATTACCCGCAACACTCACCAGGGAAGTTAAGGGGTGGGTAGGAAAAACCAAACTAGAGATGAAGATGAAATGAGAGAGGAGGTCCCAACAATTACCTGATTAAGTGATAGCTGTAAAGATGCCAAAATGCAGCAGCAGAAAGAGGAAGAAGAGGAAAGGACATGCAGAGAAATGTCAGAGCAGTAAGAAAAATAACCCAGAAACCCCACCCTATTGGTCCTAAAGACACCCCAGGACTTTGGAAAGGGTTATTAAAAAAACACTTGCTTTCGTTCTCTTTATTCCCATTGGGATTGGCTATTTCTGCCATGAATAAAGATCCGTAAGTGAGGATTTTTTGGGTGCGGTCCTTGATGCTCTCTGAGCTTGGCTGTTTTCTTGCAGACCTTTCATAACCTGACCAAGTCACATCATCAATGCCAGAAGAGAATGGAGTTTCCTCTCTGTTTATAAACAAGTGGCTTGCTTGCAGAAAGTGAGCACTGCTCCCTTCTACCACTGATGCTGTTACCTAGTTAGGTCATGAAACGTCTGCAAGAAAACCACCACCAAGCTCAGAGAGCCCCAAGGACCCCACAGTTCAATCCTGAGCGACAAATAATTCTCTACTGAAGAATATTTCACTGTGGTTCCCTTGGTTTTCAAAGTTTTTAACCATTTGTAAACTGTCCAGAGTTGCTGGTAGTCGAGGGGAAAATGCACTGAATAAATAAATACATTTAATTAATTAAAGATCAAGAGGCAACCAAGACCAGATACTTTGAAATTTTGATATTCTTTCCCTGGAATCCTGCAAGATGAGGACAAAATTATTTTAAGTTTGTTTGAAAATAAAACAACTGGGAAAACTTCTTTCTTCCTGTATCAATCCCTTTTAATGAAACCTAGACCTGGGCTATGAAACTGTTGTTGTTGTTTTTTCCAATCTAGGCAACTGTAAGACGGGTGGACTTCAACTCCCAGAATTCCCCAGCCAACCATGATGAATCTCTTGACAAAGCACCTTCAAAAAGGCATGAGAATTTTATCCCAAAGTTCAGGAGCTTACTGATATTTTATTTACCTCAAATCTGCCCAACATTAAACCAATGGATTTATTCTGCTTTTCCAGCCATTTATGGTGTCTTCTTTTTAAAAACTGTCTGCAAGTTTTCCCCCATCTCCTCTTTTCACCTTCTTTTCTCCAAGTTGTATGTTTCTTTTTTTAAAAAAAAAATGTACACTGAAGGCTAAAAATTAGGAGAAATTTAAGCTTAGTTTTCAGTAACTTGGGGAAAAGGAGAAAATGCCACTTTAAGGGATTTGAATCTTGGAAGCAGGACAGGAAAGAATTTCTCCCTGGAAGAGAATATTTGTTGCTCAGGGTTGAATTGTGGGGTCCTTGGTGCTGTCTGAGCATGGTTGTTTCCTTGCAGACGTTTCATTACCCAACTAAGTAACATCATCAGTGTTAGAAGTGAGTGGGGTGTGTTCTCCGTTTACATAGGAACCACTTATACAAGGGACCACCAGAAGCACCACAATTAGGAACAAGAATACTCCCACCAATACTGACAGGGCAAGCCACTTGTATATAAACAGAGAGCAAACCCCACTCCCCTTCAACATTGATGTTGTTACCTAGTTGGGTGATGAAACGTCTGCAAGAAAACTACCAAGGTCGGAGAGCACCAAGCACCTCACAATTTGTAATCCTCTAAAATTTATTTATCCCCTGCAAGTGCTAAATCCTTGCATCGCTGTGAACTCACCAGTTGGGATGAAGTTTGGCTTCTATTTCTACTCCCTGATTGAAACAGGTGATGGGAGAATTTTGCTACCACCCCTCAAAGGAGCTCCAGACATCGCTGGGAAGAATCTAACAACATTACAAAGTCATCAGTAGGCGCTACTTACTTCTGGAAGATAAAAATCCCTACAATTATGACAAAGGAAATAAGGTCGGCCGTTATCCAGATTAGATGGTATTCGTCTGGAGGCTGAAAAACAAGGAAAAGAAATAAAGAAAAATTAAAGAAAATTAAAATTAAATTAAGCATGAAGAATGTGAGCAAAGAGTTTGTCCAACCATTAAAACCTAAGCCTTTTTCAATTTAAGATATGTAGACCAACTCCCAGAATTCCCCAGGTAGCATGTGTGAACTTTAACTCCAAGAATTTGCTGTGGTTTGCCAGCAGCAGGTGCGGATGGCTGAGGTCTCAGAGAGCGAGGACTCGGATGAGGGGCCTGTGTGTGATGCAGGGATGAGGCCAGGACCATCAGGGAGTGATGGTCAGAGCTTGTGGAGGCTGGCAGCAGTGAGGAAGAGGTCCCTGAGGACCAGTGCATGTGCATGCAGGGCTGCTTGAAGGAAAGAGCAGCAGCACGGGAGTAAGGCTGCAAGGTGATGGCCCCTCCCTGAGGAGATAAAAGCCAGCTGAGAAACTGGAGTTCTTTGCAGGAAGCAAAGAAGTTCTTGAACTTCAAGCCTTGGTTGGTGTTTGGAGACTCTTTGTGTTTGAACTATTTCTTGGCAATTTTATCTAGTGTTCTTGGCATCCTTGCATCACCTTGGCAAGGCTCGTACTTATCAGAGACTATTAGTTTGAAACAGCCTTTTAACCGGGAAGGAACGGAATTCGTAAAGAATCATTAAAAGGTTTTGCTGTTACCTCCGTTTCGTGTTTGTTTCCTTGGAACTAGGTTTGGGTCAGAACAGAATTCCCGAGAGAATATGTGTGGACTTCAACTCCCAAAATTCTCTAGGCAACCATACTGGCAGGGGAATTCTGGGAGTTAAGTCCACATATCTTAAAATTGCTCAAGTTTTAAAGACACTGACACACTTAGTAAAGAGACACTTCACAGGCAAGCTAAAACTTTTAAGGTTCTTGAATTTTATTGAATTAATTCTTGCTCCTAACACAAATCTCTTGAAAGTGTTAGTTATCACTCCTGTAGAACTTCAAGGTGCCATCAGGGGTTCCATTAGGAAATTACAAACTCCAAACAATCCTTAATATAGGTAGTTCTTGACTTACGACCATTCTTTTAGTTTGAAGTTACAATAGCGCACATGAATTTATCTTGTATCATGGTGGCTTATCTGTGTTCCTGGCATCTTCCAACTGTGTGAGTTTTGCCGTACTTTCAAGTTTGAAATTCTTGCTCCTGCCCTGCCAAACTAAGTATTTCAGTTTGGCTTGTTTGGAATTTAAGTTACAGTTTATGTTTACCCTGTTTTGGACTGAATTTTCTACAGTTAAAGGCTTCTTCTGGGAGTTTTTCTCCAGCCAGAAGCTAACCTGGACATTGGGGGCAAAGTTGAAGATGATAAAGGGACTCTTCTTGATTATTTGACTGTGTTGCCTTTGTGCTACGCCCCTTTGGGTCATCACACTTAAGATCTGTGTTACTAACTTCATAACTGCAGTAAAAGTTAGGAAATGGGGTAAAAATTAACTGTCTCGCTTAAGTTATGGAAACTTTGGACTCAATTGTGGTTGTAACCTGAGGACTACCTATTATTGCTTTGTTGCATAGTCAGCCAGATATATAAATCAGATTTGACATTTTATCTACCTAGTGCAGGGGTAGGGAAGAATGGCCCCTTAATGAATTGTGGACTTCAACTCCCAGAATTTCTGAGCCAGCTGGCTGAGGAATTGAACTCTGGGAGTTGAAGTCCACAAGTGATAAAGGGGCCATTTTTCCCCATCCGACCTAACAATACATTGTAGTGGTTGAAGTTTATTCATTTATGAAGAATAATGGAGTTGGAAGGGACCTTGGAGGTCTTCTAGTCCAACCCTTTGCTCAGGCAGGAAACCCTCTACCATTCCAGGCAAATGGTTGTCCAATTTCTTCTTAAAAACCTCCAGTGTTAGAACATTCACAACTTCTGAAGAAAGTGTGAGATTGCCAGAAACCCAGATGTGGATTCAGAGCAGTCAATAGCCAGCAGAGGGTGTTCAGTCCCAATAAATTGGTAAGTACAGCAGAAAGTGCTCTTAAGAGAATACAATAGAAACATTGGAATGAAATAGAGTAGAATAGAGTGGAGCAGAGTGGAATGAAGAATAGAGTAGAGTAGAATAGAGTAAAGCAGAAATATTGGAATGAGATGGAATAGAGTGGAATGAAGAATAGAGTAGAGTAGAATAGAGTAGAGTAGAAATATTGGGATGAAATTGAGTAGAGTAGAATAGAATAGAGTGGAATAGTATAAGAATGAATAGAATAGAATAGAATGGAATGGAATGGAATATAATATAGAATAGAATAGAATTCTTTATTGGCCAAGTGTGATTGGACACACAAGGAATTTATCTTTGGTGCATATAAGACTGCTAAAAACTAGACACAAATCCTCAAATTGGTTGGACTCAGCCTTGAAACCCTCAGAAAGGAGGGTCTTCTCTGAGGAGTCCTCTCTTCTCATCTCATTTGGTGGCCAAAGCACAGGTAGTCCTCGACTTAACGACCACAACGGAGTCCAAAATGTCTGTGCCAAAGCCAGACATTTGTTAAAGGAATTTTGTCCCATTATTTTACAACCTTACTTGCTACGGTTCTTCAGCGAATCCCTGCAGTTGTTATAGTTAGTAACCCAGTCGTTAAGTGAATCTGGCTTTCCCCATCGACTCTGCTTGCCAGAAGGTCACAAAAGGGCGATCACATGACCTCAGGACTCTGCGGCCGTCATAAATAGAAGTCAAGTTGCCAAGCGGCTGAATTTTGGTGGCGTGACTGTGGGGAAGTTGCAATGGTTGTAAGCGTGAAAAAACCATCATAAATCTCCTTTTTTCGAATAGTCACTAAACGAGCAGCTGTTCAGTCCAGGACCACCTTTTATTTGAGCTTTGGAATATAAACATTAAGTTTCAATAATTTGGAAACTGTGCTTTGACCGATTTAGCTTTGGAATAACACCAGCAGTCACAAATGAAATGGAAATTGAAATGCCACAAATTCCACAAAGAAGAGGGAGTCAACTTATTTTCCAAAAGCACCCGAAGGCAAAGACAGGAAGCAACGGATGGAAACTCATCCAGGAGAGAAGCAACCTGTAAGCACTAGACTTTTCCCCTTCAACCGAAAAGAATGAACTTCTGAAAGTTAGGTATTTCCAAAGGAATTCTTTATTGAAAGGAAGTGATCCCAGTACTAGTCAAAGCAGAATCTAAGATGCTTCCAGGTATACAGTAATAGATAAAGGGAGTTAGAACCCCTCCCTTATTTAGATGTGGATTTAGTCAAACAAAGAACCAACATGTTAATTCCCCCCACCCCTTCTCTGGGAAGAGTTCCCAGGGAGTATCTTCCGGAGCTGGAATTTTTATGGTCCCTTCTCCTCTTGCTATCTCCCCATGAGGTGACAAGTTTCTAGACATCTGGCTCCAGTCGTCCAGTTGTATATCATGTGCAAGTTATACAGATTCAATATAAGATTTAATATATTCAGGTTACATCAAAAAGGATCACTTGTACCAACTTCCCCCCCTTTCTTCTTCCATTGAAGAATGGCAGATACATGGATCTGACACAAACCTGTGATTCCAGGTTTTTTTACATTTCAATACAAACATTACCATAATTATATATATATTCTATAAATATATAATATATAATCTATAAATCCACTTACCATCAGCCAGAGGGGGGAAGGCAGCTGAAAGAGAACCTGCGAGTTGTCGGAGGTGATGGACTCAACCCCCATGCACCAGAGAAGGGAATACAGCCACGGTTCATTGACGATGTACAAATTGACGCTGAGGTTTGCACTGGTATATTCCCTGTTTGAGGATGGAGGGGAGGAATAGAGAGGAAGGAGCAGTTTTAAAAAGCAGCCGGTGGATTACGAACCTGCAGGGTTAAACTGAGATTTTCCACCATCCTCGTTTGCTTGTCCTCTATCCATGTTTCAATGCTTTTATATTAGTGTTTTTGGATGATGTTCTAAGCTGCCCACAGTTGCTTAACAGTGAGAGACAGAAAAGATGTTGGGATTCTAGAATGGGTGCAGAGAAGAGCAGCAAAGATGATAAGGGGTTTGCAGGCTAAATCGTATGACGAACGGCTGATGGAACTAGGTATGTTTAACCCAAGGATTAAGGGAGATATGATAGCATCTTCCAACACTTAAAGGACTGTCAATGGCAAAGGTCTTCCATCTTGGCAAGTTTAAGATTTGTGGACTTCAACTTCCAGAATTCCTGAGCTAAGATGAGGAATTCTGGGAGTTGAAGTCCACAAAGCTGTCAAATTTGAAGACCTCTGTTCTATGTGATAAACAAGGGATGCGGTGGCTCAGTGGCTAAGACGCTGAGCTTGTCGATCAGAAAGGTGGGCAGTTTGGCGGTTCGAATCCCCAGCGCTGCGTCATAGAGTGAGCTCCTGTTCCTTGTCCCAGCTTCTGCCAACCAAGCAGTTTGAAAGCATGTAAAACATTCAAGTAGAAAAATAGAGACCATCTTTGGTGGGAAGGGAACAGCGTTCTGTGCGCCTTCAGTATTTAGTCATGCTGGCCACATGACCACAGAGACGTCTTCGGACATCACTGGCTCTTCTTCGGCTTTGTAACTGAGATGAGCACCACTTTATAGAGCCAGAAACAACTTGCACATATGTTTATGCCTCCTTTATGCTGGAGGCAGCAGGTATATGTAATAAGCAATAATAATCTTCAATAACTGTGATTACTGACAGGGTGTGTGAGAGAATATTATGGAAGGATTCACAAAGACGTGAAGGATATCCCCACATCCTCTCAGTAACAATAATTCATTCATTCACATTCCTGGCTTTCATGGTTAAATGAGGATTTCAACTCATGGTCTTCCACTTTCTAACCTGGTGCCTTAACCCCGAGACCAAACTGCCTTGCCCTGCCAGTGTTGTTGCCGATAATCCTTAGGTCCTACATTCTTAGGGAAAGAGATGACTCTCCCTTCTGAATGGTAACCGCAAGCGTGATCACGGTCATCAATACCGTATACCTACCGTGTATATAACTCCCTGAAAATAAGACCCTGCCTTGTATTTTTTTGCCACCAAAAAAAGGCACCAGGTCTTATTTGGGGGGATGTCATCCATTGACTAACCTCACTTGCGCGCATCACCCCTGGCCTCCTTTTCGCTGTCACAGGCCTTCAGAGGCCTCTTCTTCTTCTGCAGCCAGCAAGGCTTTCCTGGAGGCCTCTGCAGGAGATAACAGAGCTCAGGATCAATCCAAAGCTTTGTTAAAAGCTACAGAGGCCTTCAGGAAAGCCTGACCAGCCTTGCTGGCTGTAGAAGAAATGGACTGGCCAAGCAGGTGTCGGGGGGTGCGAGGCCTGGCTACAACTGTCCAAAGGAAAATAGTAGGGCTATTCCACCTCCACCCTAGCTAAATTTTTACCCGTCCACTCTGGAGTTTTTTAAATTTTTAAATTTAAATTTCTAAAATTTAAAATTTCTAAATTTTTACCCATCCACACGTGTAAAAAATTCAAACTAGGGCTTACTTTCAGGGTAGGTTGTATTTGGGGGAAACAGGGTATCTACATCCATGTAAAAAAGCAGAGCCAGGGGTGGGATGTCTTGAGAAGTGCAGCTGCAAGGGACTACCAAGGCCATAAATGAGAAGATAAACTAGCATCTGTCAGAAATGGTGTACTAGGGTCTCCTGCCTGGGCAGGGGTGGGTGGGTTGGACTAGATGATCAACAAGGTCCCTTCCAATTCTCCTATTATTCTGTTAATCGGAACCTCCGGAACTGCCCCATTGCCCGTCATGCCCTGCCTCTGAAAAGCAGGCCAGAGGACCAGAGGGCCAGCGGGCCAGCTGAGAACTGTACCTGATATCCTCGTGGGTGACCTGGGTGTATCTCAGGTTGAGCTTCTGGAAGCCTCGGTCTCTTAACCGCTGAGCATCCATCTTCTGACCACAGGTCTGCTGGAATCCGGGGGCGATTTCTTGAACCAGGTGCCTGTCCAAACTGGGCAACCACATCACCTGGGAGAGCAGTGGGGAGAGAAAAGAAGGGGGTTGAGGACCTCAAAGGGGTTCAGGAAAAACCAGAGGTGCTTTGGAGCAGTGGTCGCCAACCATTGGGCCAGGGACCACTGATGGTCCGTCAGAAAATTTTGGGGGTCCATAGAGAAATGTCACCCCCAAAGCAATTTATTTAGGCTGCACAGGAACACAAGGCTGTGTCGCCCACTTAGTCCACAGGAACAGAAGGCTTATGTCGCTTGCATTGCAAACAGCATGAGATAGTGAGGGGAGGGGGGAAAGGCGGAGGGGGGAACTTGCCCCATGCGCCCCACACACCTGGCCTGGCCACTGGGTTGCTTATTTCCGCTTCTTTCTTTTTCTGCTTTTGGCTGCACGCAATGAAAGCAGCCAAAGTCTTTCTTCCTCTCCCCCAAACTCCACCAGAAATGAGTCTTTGGGATCCTGCAAGGCATCCAGGTCCAAGAGGCTGCGCCGGCAAAGACTCATTTCTGGCAGAGTTTGGGGGAGAGAAAAAAAAGACTTCTGCTGCTTCTGCTGTTTCCCTTGCATGAAGCCAAAAGTCTCTCTCTCCCCGAGAATGGAGCTGGAGACAGTATCCTGCGATCCCAAGTAAAGAACGATCGATCGGTAGGAAAACGGGGGGTGGGGAATTTTTCTGCAGATTTTTTTGGGGGGATTTTCCCAGGGTCTCTGGTCCACAGGTTTTAAAATTATGAGTTTGGTGGTCCCTGAGGTCCAAAAGGTTGGCGACCCCTGCTTTGGAGAAGTTAAGAACTGCAATAGCTCACCTGACTCCCAAAACAACTCAAACATATAGTGATGCCTTATCTGGAGTCTTGGAAACTTATGTGGGAACACTTAACCGACATTAGCAGGACAAACAGTTTGGTACAGGTAATCCTCAACTTACAACCATTCGTTTAGTGACTGTCCGAAGTTACAACGGCACCGAAAAAAGGGACTGGTGACCTTTTTCCACACTTATGACTGTTGTAGCACCCCCATGGTTACGTGAACAAAATTTGGACACTCTGCAACTGACTCATATTTATGACAGTTCCATGATCCCTTTTTGTGACCTGATTCACTTAACGACCATACTACTAATTTGACACTTGCAGTGTTATTAACTTAACAACTTGGCAAGAAAGATGGTAAACTTAGACAAAACTCACCTAACAACTGTCCTGCTTAGCAATGAAAATGTTGGGCTCAGATATGATTGGAGGTCAAGGATTCCCTGTATTTATGCCAGTCGTTAAATGAAGCAAGAGCGAAGTGCAACCCTTCTGCAGAGCCACTTCTTCCCAGGAATGTTCTACAACTCTAGTCGTCCTTGTGGGTCTGTCAAAGCCAAGTTGCTCATCTATCCATAATCCTCTTTTTGCTTTTGATTTTTGATTTAATTTTTGCTGGCTGTCCAACAGCCGTCTGGCATAGCTGTGGTGGTGCAGTGGTTAGAATTCAGGAGCCAGATTGCTGGGAGCAAGAAGCTGACTCTGGAAAAGTCTCAGTGCTATTGCTGTTGTGAAGGAAGGAAGGAAGGAAGGAAGGAAGGAAGGAAGGAAGGAAGGAAGGAAGGAAGGAAGGAAGGAAGGAAGGAAGGAAAGAGAGAGAGAGGGAGGGAGGGAGGAAGAAAGAGGGGGAGGGAGGCAAGGAAGGAGGGAGACATGAGAAAAGAAGGAAAAAAGAAAGAGGGAGGGAAGGGGAGGGAGGGAGGGAGGGAGGAAGGAAAGAGAGAGACAGGGAGTGAGGGAGGAAGGAAAGGAGGAAGAAAGGAGGGAGACAGGGAGGGAGGAAAGAAGGAAGAAGGGAGATAGGGAGGAAGGAAAGAAGGAAGGAGGGAGGCAGGGAGGAAGGAAGGAAGGGACCCTGGTGGCGCAATGGTTAGAAGGAGTATTGCAGACTAACTCTGCCCATTGTCAATAGTTCAATCCTGACCAGCTCAAGGTTGACTCAGTATTCCATCCTTCCAAGGTTGCTAAATTGAGGACCCAGGCTGCTATTGGGGGCAGATATGCTGACTTTGTAAACCGCTTAGAGGGGTCTGGAAACCTCTGTGGAGCGGTATATAACAAATGCTACCCACAAAATTCCCACACAACTCACAGCCTGCTGAGGGATGCCCGAGGTGAGGATGGTGTCCAGGGTGACGTTGACAGAAGTGGTGTAATATGGGTGATCTTCGGGCAAGTTCTGAAGGTTCAAGAGGATGGAGGTGTTGTCCTTGATGGTCTCCAGCATCTCGGTCAGTTTGCAGACCGACTGGTTGGCGGCTTTTACGAAGTCAGATGGGGAAAGGGAGCTGACTGTCCAGAAGGGGTCATTCTGTGGGGAGAATTGCAAATGATGTGCTTTGAAGATCATCCAGGTCGTGGTTGACCCACGGGTGCTTTTTCCAAAAGGCAACTGTGTTCAGAGTACTGCAGTGCCAGAAAAAGTAAGCACAGATGGGTGAGGCTTCATTTAACTTCTTTATAAACACATAAAGTAAATTTTACAATACCAGGTGTAGATTTTTCCAACATGGAGCAAACTCAAACAGAAGCAGACATGTTACAGGTTCAGAGCAGAGCAGAAACTCAGGAGCTCAGAAACAGACATCAGTTTCACTTTAGGGAAAGCAGGCAAGTGAAGGAAGTCCGTCCCCGTCCCCGTCTCCCCCCTGCACCCAGATAAGAAGAAGGAAGTCTCTGGGACCGCTGCAAAGGCTCCTGCTCCAAGACGCTGGGTGGCTCCTTTGGTGCTCTTTGGGGCATTTGACAAAAAGTTCCCCCGCTCTCACAACGTTCGCCATCCTCCACCTTTCCCTTCTGGGAGAGTGGTTCGGGAAGCTGGATACTTTAGGGGAGATGAATACTACATAGAAGGCGCATTTCTGCAACATAAGCTGCAATTCTCGATTCTTGCATCATGGGTAAAAGTCTCAGTGCACTCCAATAAAGTCACCCCACACCTCAACAATCGGAGCGAGCGAGCCTCGCCATACAACCTGAGGCAAGAAATGAGGCTTTCGTAGCTCAGCTATCTTATTAATAGAGTATTCTCGTTCTTTGTCGATCCTTTTTATTTGGGCATCGCAAGCATAAATCAAAGAAACATAAAGTAATCGCACTGTGCATCGGCATGTCTCAGGGGGAGGCGG
>BHFT01045256.1:0-20726 GCA_004320025.1 Laticauda laticaudata | reverse complement strand
ATCGTGTTAACCAACGGATGGCAGGTGTTTTTCTCCATTTTACATCCTCTTTCCATCCGTTGGTGCAGTGTGACAGGGGCTTTAGATTTGGTGGCCGAAATAATCCCTTTCTATAATTTTAGGATTCTTTGCTATTCCAGACATGATTCTAAACTCCTGATGTTATTGACAGTTGGACAGTCCTTTCTCTCAAAATTATGAATTCAGAAAAATGGGATTTTTTAAAATAATTGCTAGTTTGTTCCCATGTCACTGAAGCTACGAATATTTATATCTGTATCATCCATAGCTAAATAAATATAATCTATCTTGATGTTGATGTTAATGTTTAGAAATTTGATGCATCAATTTATTAAAAAATAATTAAACAGAAGACAGAAGGCCTAATAACTTAGTATTCATATTTTTTTGAAGAGAGAACTGGGAAATGAAGCTTCATTTGAGGCTTCTCTTTGAGGCAGCAATGGGATGCATTGTGCTCAAATTCATATTTCCTAGAGATTAATTACTCCAAATCTTTCTTCTAGTATTCTACATCACAGGACATCATAGTCCCCAGGTCCCTCCTGAAGTTAAATCCATGCAATCCTTCATTTTAGAACAACATCTAAATAATTTTAGAATAAAATATATTAAGGGAAAAAATCAAAGTTACTATTGGAGAATATTATTATTGGAGTTTTTGGAGTTATTACTTGAGATGAATTAAAAATACTCTGGTGCCATATGACAGCCTACCAGATCCCAAAACAACTTGCAATCTTTTAGTAATTTTAATAATTAACAGCTAAGAATCATCATTAGGTTGCTGCTACTCAAATTACTGCTTCTAGATATTACTGCTACATGAGTGCTTTTAGTTTAATAGAAGAGGCACCTAATATATTTAATTCTTTTAAAACAGGGGTGTCAAACTCGGCTTCATTGAGAGCTGCATCAGGGTTATGTTTTACCTTGAGGGGGCAGGGTGCATGTGGTCAGGGTTTGAAATGGCCAGTTTGACATAATTCATGTTGGGGGCACATGTCATCATAATGTGGGTGGAACTGTAGGAATGCTCCTGCAGCCCTCTGCCAGAAAAAACAGAGCTCATGGCACTCCCAGGCTCTGTTTTTGCTGACAGAGGCCCCATGAGGTATTTTGCTATTTCCAGGGTGGCACTGTGGGCCAGATCTAAGCACCCCACTGGTTGGATCCAGCCCACAGGCCATGAGTTTGACATCCCTGTTTTAAAAAAATGATATGACCGTCCATCTTGAAATAACTCTGGGCAATTCACAAAAGCAATAAAACTATAAAAACCTTTATAAGCCTATAAAAATATTAAAAACCCAATTCCTCAAAAGGCCATAAAGCATAAAGAACCACCCATCATTCTACTTCTACCTGACCCTATCTTATGGAATACATTCCTCCAGCAATCTAATCCCCAGCCCTGACCTTCTGGAATATTCTAAAAATCTGGCTCTTTACTCAGGCATTGTTCTTTTGGTTTACTCAGGAGGGAAGTTTTGATAATCTTGAGTTCAATGTAGCACATGGGGGGAGGTAGAAAATTAGGGGCTTATTTCTAAGTAGAAAAGTTGGGCTGTGTTGCAATTGATTTAGCACCCACAACACAGACCCAGAAATACGTAACATTCTAGTTTTTCATACTTATACAATTATAAAAAGTATATATAAAAGTATCAGAAAAAGTTTTGTTTTATTTATGTGTTTCTTGTGGTTACCATAAAATGGAGTGCAAAAAGACATGGTTTTCTGCCACCTGTTGGTTATCTGGAGTTTTGCAGCTCAGCTGAGTATCAGGAGAAAGAGAAAAAGGGACAAGTATTTTCCAGACAGACAGCAATTCTTAACCTTTTGAGATCAAGAAACAAACATCACCAGGACTACTGCAACTCCATATCTATAGGGTACAATAACAGAAACCCTAAAGCTTGACAGACTTTCTCTCTGCTCCTTTTTGTATGCAAAAGGCATACATAGTTCGAATACTGATTTTGCTGTTCATCCCGTTTTCCTTCCCAGGGCTAAGTAGATGTTTATCTAACTGTTCTTGCATTCGATTTTCAAGGTTAGCTCCACAGTCCTCTACAATTTTCTGTGAGAGGTCTTGAAAATTATATCCCTTTCTGGCAGGATGAATTGCCTTCATAGTCTCAAGGTTAAAGGGGTTTTGCTTTGTTTTTCTACATTCCAGAACCAGGCTTGGTATCATGTGGACCCTGAAAAGCTCCATGTCTTAATTAAAACACCTGTATATAGACATGTCTTCCTAAGAGCTGAAAATATACAAAAATGAAAATGTCAAGCAATGCTAGAAGAGGTTCTGGAGTTGGTCTGTACGGTAAAGGCTGGAGATACTGTTTGTATCAAGAAAAATATGGAGGAGGAATATGCACACTTGAAGAACTGACAGGAGTAAGCAAGTTTAAGAGAGAGATCGCTTAAGCAGAGAAAGGACTGCAATGTTTGGAAAATATCAGCAAAGTTACCTTGACAAAGATATTAGAATTTTGCAATCCCAAGAAATATTTGTATTTTCACCTCCCTGCCAATGTTATAAACATCAAGGAGGGAAAAAATAAAATAGATAAGTAACTTTTAAAAAGCTCTGCTTGGAATTTTCTGTATAGATATGTATTTGCTAAGGCAACATTACTATATCTATTAGAAATACACACACATCAATGCACATTGTATACTTAAATGTACCAAATCTATAAATACATAATTTAGAGAAGAACAATGTCTGTGTATCTGGAAGCTAGCTGTCCCTTTTTCTTTTTCTCCTGACACTCAGCTGATAGAAGGAAAGAGATGAGCTGCAAAACTCCAGATAACCAATAGGTGGCAGAAAATCAAGACTCTTTGCTACCATCTTGTGTTACCTGGATTCTTGCACCCCATTTTATGGTAACCATAAGAAACATAGGAAAGGATTAAATAAAACAAAACTCCTCCACCGACATCCTTTTATGCAAATCTTGCTGCTGCTCCTCCCACTGCCAATATTAATAAGGCAAGCAAAAGAAATGCAAATTGTGGATCTGTGGGAAATGTTTGGGATGGTATCTAGTATGTCCCCTGATTAATTTGGGAGCAGGGGGAATGATTTTTAAAAAGGATGATATCCAGTTTGATGAAAAAACAGCAAAACGTATAGCTCCTCTATCATTCTTTGTGAGCCAGAAGACAATTTTTTTTCTCCCAAGCTAAGGTATCATCTAAAGAACAGTGCATATTAAAAACTGTGAAGCTCAGGTTCCATCTGCCTCCTTTATTTAGTTTTGATTCTGATGGTTTCCAAAATCCTGCTGTGCCAAGAATGGGATGTTTTCCCATTTCAAGAATACAAAATAAACTGTGATTCTTTTTCTTTTTCAAAGCTCCTTAATCTCTGGCACATGGCACATTTTAAATTCTTCCTCAAGGAAGGCCGTCCTCTTTGAGATGGGAAAAAAAATGGTAAAGCATCTCTGAACAGAAGGACCAGATGGCTCTTCCTGGTAACAGATCCCTCTTTATTTTTAACAGAATCAATAGTTATTTGCAAGGAACTGAGCCTGTAATACGAGAGCAAAAACATCAAACTCCTGATTTTGAGCAGCTGCAAAAGCCAGAGTCTGGTGCTATTTCCCTCCTCTAACTGACGTACCAGCAACTTTTGTGAGGTCAATGAAAGTGACCCTTTTCCCTGTTGGCAAACCACACTCCACAATTTAAATTCATCAATATGATACTCTCCTTTTGCCTCACCTCCACAAACCCTCCCCAGCAACCAGTTGAAGCTAATCACACAAGAACCAGCTAATGCAGCCATTAAATAATAATAAAAATAAAAATGTGAATTTTATAATTGGTCTAGAGTCAAATACATTCCTTTGTTCAGATCAAAAAAGAATAAAGCATCTTCTCTTGGCCGCTCTCCCTGAGTAAATAATAAAGTAACAATCAGTTGCTAGTAGAGTTTTGAAGGGCTACACATAAAATGGGTGAAATTCCCATTTCTTCCCCCCCCTTTTCATGTCATTCTTTTATAGGAGACATCACGGAATCCCATGCAAAAGGCGAATTAGTTACAAAGGAATGTTACTGCCTAAATGTAATTTACATTCTATTTGGCCGAGATCACCCACATGACAACAGTGTATTTAGCACTGATGGCCACACCTTACAAAGCTTCGAATCCCTTTTTTTTGGGAAAAGCGGCCACATTATTCATTCCTGCCTATGTTACATCTTCCCTTAAGAGGGGTTTCATGTGCATGACCCTAATTAAAATACTGCTTCTGCAAAAGAACTGCCAGAAGACATGCAGGATTCAATTATTGCATAGATGTAATACCCACTTTTATAACACAGAGGAAACAAAAAGAATGCAAGCTGATCCCTGCTAATGGATGAGCATTTCTCTCCCTCCCCCTTCCAGCCAGCTTTAAGCCTTGAGGGTTAAAATTCTCTGGGATTCATTATGTTTGCTGGAATTGCTGATAGAGAGAATAATGATTTCTATCTAATGGGGGAGACTATTGGGCAAGTTTTAGATGAAACAATGATATCCAGTCCCGTAGAGAGTTGTTGGCTTTGGAGCCAGGAAAAATATATCAGTAATTTTCCATTTAATTTTTGTTAGTTAGCACTTACAGCTTTTCTCCAGGATTTAAAAAAATATATTGATAGTGATCAACATCAACCTTTTGTTAAAGAGAGAGATGCAGATTTTTATTTGGCTGAAAATGAGTTTTGAAGCAATTTGAAACTTCTCTTCCTTTCTTTCTTCAAATCCTAGACTGATACCTGAACAATGACTGCATTAGATTATTGCTTTTCTTTAGAAGAATTTGCTTACTTTCAAATGGATTTCAATTGTCAGAGTATCTGCTGAATCATTTCTCCAAAGAACTCAACTGTGCAAATAAATGGACAGCTCTGGAATGCTGTGTTTTTTCCAATTTGAAGATTTCTCCTTGTTTGTTTGTTTTTGATGCATTTAAAATGACACTGTTACATTTATTTCAATAGGGTGATGCCATTTTAGATTGAAGCTTTCTGAATTTTGTTCAAGTACTCAAAAAAAAATATTGTTTATCCTGCTCATGAGAACTAATAGTGTTGTACCCTGAGCAATCAAAACTATTTCCACCTTGTAGTTAAAGCCTGAAATCAGACTCAGTTTAATCCAAATAAAGGGTATTCTCCCAAATCACCCTAAGCATACTAACTATAAATCAGTAGGGCTTTGAAGTTGTTCCCTTCTGTTGATTTATGCATTAATCAGAACTGGATTTCACAAACCTCGTATTAGTTCAGGCATTCAAGCTAGTCTGCATTTGTTTGGGTAGTAGCTAGTCATATTTTGTAATTCAAAAACAGAAGAGAAAAGACATAGTGATTCAGTGTCACTTTGTCTCAGGAACTAGTGGCATGTTCTATCCACCCATCTTGACTTAGTACAGGATTAAATCCAGTCAGAATATGCAGATTCAGATTTCTGGATGATGATGAACCAAGCAATGCTGTGGACAATGAGGTTCTTGAGATCAACAGATTAGAAGTCATACAGTTTTCCATGAGTTGAATGAATGAATGAATCAATGAATGAAACTGTGATCCCGTGACCAGCTTAATGATAGAGCCAACTCAGTGCTCTGAATATTATTATACTTTATTTGAATATATGTGTTCCATCTTTGGATGAGAGATAAGTAACCTATCCCTTAACTCAAATGCATAAACTCAAAGCTGTTTTTCCAATAGTATCTGAATTTCACTAAACTGTTCCTATATTCCAGAATGACATTATGTTTATGTTGCTCCTCATACTAATAAAAGGAATTGGTTGCAATTAGAACCACCAAATATATTTCTATTCCTTCCTGACAACTGAAAGCAAATTGGAATGAATCCAAATAAACATTAAAATCAGTTGGGATTATGTTTTGGTCTCTCCTCTGGTCAAAGTGTAGCAATTTCAGGAAGGAGGAAATAGTACTCTTCCCTAGGCGAAACATATCTGGTCCCAAGTTGCCTAGCATTTATAGAGTAAAACTATCCAGTGATTAAACTACCATCAAATCATCAGCACATTAATTCTTTTTAGTTCTGAAAATGTTTTAATATAACAGAATCTCCAATGTTTATTGTTTTTCCCTGCTGTTGTTTTTAATATTGTTATTTGAATGGTTTGCTTTTATTATGACTTCAGAGTTCACCACTCTGGAGTCCTTTGGGGAAAAGGGTAGCATACAAATAACAATTATCCAGTAAATAATTCTTGATTAGTTGGTCTAAGATTGGACAAGGGTGTTATCACTCTAATGAATAATATATTAGACAAACATGAATGTTAAGCCCCTGTCACACTGCAGCAACGGATGGAAAGAGGATGTAAAACGGAGAAAAACACTTACCATCCATTGGTTAACACGATGCTTCTGGTTTCTGTACTCACTGCTCCGTTTTGCTTCCTCTCTATCGTCACATACCGTCTATTGAATTTCATCCGCTCAAAGTTTTGAGCTGCTCAAAACTTTTGAGCAGAATGTATCCAACGCGTCGTCTGCATCCGCAGCATACGAGGGACATCCGTTCTGCATTCCTGTCATCCGTTACGCATCCGCTATATCCGCTAATTCACTGCGCATCCCGCAGCAACTTGAATCCGCTCCAAGCAGTAAACGTGACGCAGGAGGAAGTGGAACGGACGCGGAACGGACGCGCAGCGTTAGTCAGCAAGGACGAGAAGGATGAAAGTGGATGCAGCATGCAAAAGAAGCATTTAAACGGAAAAACGTTCGCAGAGGGACCTATCTCGGATATTAAGAATGTCTAGAGGATGCTAGAGGATGCAAAAGGATTCTTCGTTCCGCATCTGCTTTCTATCCACGCTGCGTCCTCCCCCGTCTTCCTTCTGTGTTACATCTCTGGTTATGCAAATTTTTGCCCCTTTTGAGAGCAGAATGGATCATTTTTTCTTCATCCCCTTTACGATGGAACATTTTTCTCATCCGCTGTATCCTTTTTACAAACGTTTTGCATCCGTTGGGCAGTGTGACAGGGCCTTTAGGTTTTCATAGGAAGATCAGCAAAAATCCAAATCGGCACTTTGCACTTTCACCTCCAGGGGGCAGTCAGTTAGAATCCTAATCCACCATAGATAAAAAGAATAACTTGAATGTCCTTTGTGGCAACCCCATCCACTCTTGAATCTTGCCCAGATGCTTTGCTGTCAAGAGCATCTGCCGAGTGCTACTTCACAAAAAGTATTTCCTTCATTGGGATACAAGCCATGTGCTTCAGGGTATACTGTGTCATGTAAAACAAGCCTCATCAATGTGAAAACATAAGTGGAATCTTTGGAGTTTCGCAAACTTGTTGAATACACTTTTTTTCTTTTTGTTCTCAGAAAGACTATCTATACTATTTTTCTCTCTATCACTTTCTGCCTCATACATGTGAGATGCACAATCATAATACTTAAGAAAAAAACAATTAGCAACCAAGATTAATACTTATCACTGTTCGTAGGAGAGAGGTGAGTAGTTTCACCTGATAATTTGGCTTCAGGAAGTTCAGCTAATACCCTCCATCTCATGGAACACCAGGATGGGATAGTTCACCTCACCTGGTGGCTTCACTTCAAAGACTGTGGTTTGTGCTGGAGATGTGCTGGATATCCTCAGAAACTTCTTCACCTTGGCTGAAGTGAAGCAGCACAATAGCTCTGCTCTTTAGAAGAAATAATACAATACCTTTGTTTTTGTTTTGTTTTGGTAGCTTTCCTTGGGTGCTTTCTTTGGAGTTTCATCAAAGCATCATGCTTTTTGAAGCTCTTTACATGCTTTTTTTTAAGTTGGCTCAGTAATGAATAAGAGGTCCATTCAGAACTGAGGAAGAATTCTGTATTGAGCGAACTTTGGGAACTGATTCTAAAGATAGGCTCCTCAATAGGGCTTTCACAGAAATCTAGTGTGGAAGTTGTAATGATCTGCTATTACAGCACAGCCAGATTCACTGCAGACTTCCCAGTATAAAGGAAATGAGGCAGAACAAAATAGGAGAAGGTGCTCCAAGCCACTGAGGATACTTGAGCTCCAATATCACTTCCAAGTCTTCCACATTTAAACTGAAATTGAAATGTCTTCCAGTAAGATGTTCCATGCCTCATATTCTAAATACTTTCCAGCAAAAACCCTGAAAAAACACAGCAGCCTTGGAGGGAGCCAGCAAATCAAATAGGGAATTCTTTAGAGTTAGGCCTGGATGAATCAAGATCTGTTTACCTCCTTTAATTGTCCTGAGTCAATATAAACTTTGGAGAACTGTAGTTTATATTAAAGAATGGGCAGATTCTTAGGGATGAAAATAATCTTTAAAATAATTTGGATTTTGAGTCTCCTGGCTTGATTTTGGTTTCTGAATGAACCTAGAATGCAACCTTTTTAAAATAGGAGCAATAAGAGCAATAGAAATTGCTCTTTTCATTTGACTTAAATGTTCAGAATTAGCTGTTCTGCATTCAATTCATATGTATCCATAAGTTTTATTAGATTTTTTGAAATGTTTTGAAATGTTTTCTTCAACATTACAATTGCATACAATTAACCTCCTTGGGTCTCCTAATGACAGATGGTGAATCATCCAAACTGTGGTCTCCAAAAAAAGCAACATTTTCCCTTTTGCATGATTTTTATTCCTTTGTTGCTATTGCTTTACTACCAATTTAATTCTGTTACATGACAGCTGCAGTTATCTCACCTTATTTCTTGGCTAAAATGTTAGCACTGCATGAGGTCTGGTATAGAACTCTACTAGTGGTAAGTGGTTGCAAACTATATGATGTACACATCCAGCATCAGGAAATCACAATTTCTCAGCCCCCACTGTCTGATGTTCCTGAAATAAGGACTGAGAGAAAGCTAAGCTTTCTTTTGATAAGAAAAAAAAAACAGGTGACATTGTTCACTAAGGTAAAATCAACAGGTCTGGAATCACAAACACTACTTTTTCCACCTCCAGTGCTAATCTTCCAGAATGGCATCTCTATTGGGAAATGTCTATTGCTAAGTATCTCATAGAACAGATTAGATTTTAAAGCTAAGAAAGATACACTGAAAGTTGCCTTTGCATAAGAAACTTCTGTTTTTCTACATTATTTTCAGGGAGATTTATAATTTCTTTTCACTTTATTTGCATCAGCTGAAATGGTAGAGCTGGCCAGCCTACTTCCTGTCTGCCTTCTTTAATGTTTTACACACTACTCGTCATTATTCGCGGTGTTCTGAAACTGAACAAGGGGAGATTTAACCTGGAAATAAGGAGAAACTTTCTGACAGTGAGAACAATCAACCAATGGAACAGCTTGCCCTCGGAAGTTGTGGGAGCATTATCACTTGAGACTTTCAAGAAGAGATTGGACTGACATTTGCTAGAAATGGTGTAGGGTCTCTCGCTTGGGTGGGGGGGTTGGACTAGATGACCTACAAGGTCCCTTCCAACTCTGATTATCTGTTATCTGTTCTTAGATTTCTGTGTTGACTAATTAAAGAACAGAACAGAATACTTTATTGGTCTAATACTTTATTAGACACACAAGGAATTTGTCTCTGGTGCCTAAGATCTCAGTGTACACACAAACAATAAAAGTAATGCAATCATAATAATGTTGTCAACAAGAGAAGGTAGTAGAAAAAATTTAGAAGGATAATAGAATTTGAAATTCAAATATTATTGCATAAACTAGTGTTGGTGGTCCCAGTGGTTATCAATACAATAGGTGCTATATCAAATATACTGGATCGGCACTTAGAAAATCTGTACATTGACAAAATTGCCATCTGCCAATTGCAAAAGGATGCACTGTTTGAATGCACACATATGTTATCCCAATATACAGGTAAACCTTGACCTACCACAATGGAGCCCAAAACCTCTGTTGCTTAATGGGACAATTGCTAAGTGAGTTTTGCCACATTTTACAATCTTTCTCGACACAGTTATTAAGCAAACCACTGCAGTTATTAAGTGAATCTGGTTTTCCCATTCTTGTCAGAAGGTCACAAAAAGATCATCAAATGACCCTGGGACACTGCAACCAACATAAATATAAACCAGTTGCCAAGCATCTAAATTTTTATCCGATGACCATGAGGATGCTGCAATGGTGATGTGAAAAATGATTGTGTCACTTTTTTCAATGCTGTTGTAACTTTGAACAGTCATTAAATGAATGCTTGTAAGCTAAGAATTACAATATCCTATGCTCTTAGGAAAAAATTCAATGAGCATGAAGGCCAACATCAGCTGAAGAATTGGTAGCTATGACTTCATATTTTTGTGAATTATTATTATTATTATATTAAAACATTTGGTACAATTAAAAAGACTGGTATAGCAATTACCTGGACTGTATTTCGAATAGACATCAACAGCATTACCTTTTTCAAAGTTTTACATTATTCAGGGTGTTAAAGAAATACACATGTAGTACTAATAAAACAAATTAAAAATATAACTGAACAAGGTGGTCTGGATTTTCATTTGGTGGTGTAAAATTTGATAATTGAAAAGCTAACAGCCCAATGAACGAACCGACGATGCACACAGGATATAAAACGGACAAAAACTTTGCATCCATTCGAAAACGCGATGTACTCATGCGTCCATTTGGCTTCTTCATCCGTGCATCGCATCTGTTATTGATCGTTTCATCCGCTCCAAAAGTTTGGGCTGCTAAAACTTTTTCACGGAAATGTATCCATTATGTCCTTCCTGCATTCCGCTATCCTCCGCTACGCATTCCGTTACGCATTACCGCTATAATCGCTAGAACGGCTTCGCATACACGCCAACTCCATCCGCCGACGATCTAGGAGGAAGCGGAACGACGCAGGAACGGAGATGAGTATTCTGGATTGCAGACTGGATGCTAGAACAGATTGCCTAAGTCGTTAAACAATGCGTTATAATAACATGATTATAACATTTCGCAGTAGGGACCTATCTTGGTATTAGGATGTTTATCAGGATTGCCTAAATGGATGTCCTAGATCGATCTCTTAGAGATGTCTAAATGGTGCCCTATACGTCTATTATAATTGGTTGGAGTGAACCATTGCTGCTATTTCTTTCTTCTTTTAGACTACAGACTATCGGTCTTACATTGATCTCTTATATCCCTTTCGTCTGCCTCTGCTCTCCAACAGATCGTTGCATTCGTTCACCTGTGATTGTAACAAAGCCTTACGGAATGCCACCGTTAAATGCGTTCCTGTCATACAGTGGCAACATCTGCTAGCTTTCTTGTGAACTCTTATTTTGTAATTATATTTAAAGATCCACAAAGATGCTGGATACGAAGATGTTCGCTCAAATGAGCTTATAGATGACTGTATTCAACACTTGATGTGGAGCTCAGGAGCGGAAGACTACTGTGCATTCCTAGAATTTTAAAGAAATGCACATCCACCATGTTTGCTGAACTGGTGCAGCGGCTTACACCTCAGGTGCCAATGCAAACACCACTTTCCAGCACTGGAACTGGGCTCAAGGTTGGCACATCACCGCACATCACCTGGCTCTCAGGTACCTCTACGGAGCATGCATGCAGCTGGAGAGTCCATCCAACCATCACATTGGGCAGTGAAGTGGTCAGGCCAATCATCGAAGAATACAAGGAGGAGTTCCTCCAGTGCCCTCCACTGAAGAAGGCTGTAAGAAAGTGCATGATGCAAGTGGTGTCAGAATGGGCAGCTTCCCCCCAGATCACCAAAGTCTGGAGCCATAGGTGGCAAGCAACTGCTGAAAAGTCTCAGCCATCGGGTTCCACTTATTCAACTAGCAGGGCTCTTTCAGCATTCGTCTCTGCCATGGTCGTGCTAGCAACTACTAAGTCCTGTGCCTGTGCTTTCAAGGTCAAGGCTCATGTTCAGATCCATCAGGTATATCAAGCCAGTCACTCAAGAGAGCTGGAAGCAACCTTCCATGGTGTTCTCAGATCAAACCCTGCCCAATAACGCAGATGTCCCTACTTCACGTGGGGATGACGCCTTTCCCTCACAATCTACCTCATGAAGCTCTACAGTTCAGACTCTCACCATGAAGAGAGGATCTTGCACATCAGGCATGTCAGGGAGGTGGTGGTGGAGAACGCCTTTGATCCTGGCCAACAGGTTCAGGTTACTTCTCACCACATTCAGCATTGCCCAGAGACCGTGAGATATCATGAACTTGCGTGAATCTGATCATGTCATTCACACAACGCACCCAGTTTGCAACAGCTCGTGCACTATCTCCAGCAAAGGATGGTGACAATGGAGTCTGGGGAATGGAGATAAGGGGAAAACCTATGAATTGAGGATGTGCAATCCCACAAGCCTCACATGAAACGAAGAAACAGCTCAACTCCTGAACACTCGAGCTCGCACTACCCAGCTGGAGCCTGAGTGGCAAGACGAGGAATGGTAGATCTTGATGGATGCTTCCTTCAGCTGTAATAATACACGATAGAATTTGTTCCATGTATGTGGTTGGCTTATCAATGAACAGGGCGTTTTAATAAAGAGTTTGTTATGTTACATCGTGTAAGGATAATTATCACATATTATGTGATAATTAAGCCTAGGCATGTGGCAACTGGAGGTGACCATATCAGTCCCACATGCTTGCAGCTGGAGTTTATCTATCCCATGCTATCCTAACCATCTCACGCTATTACCCATCCCAAGGATATCAACCATCCAGCTATCCTAACCATCCACAGCTATTACCATCCACAGGTATCTAACCCATCCCAAAGCTATCCTTACCACTCCACAAGCATGCAAAGGCTTAAACATTGCTAAAAGTCTACCAAAGACTTTATTAAAAAAAAGAAATGAAGCAAGTGTGTGAATATAAATAGACTTTATTAGACAACAAGCTAATAAAACCAAAATGAATCTCTGCCACCCTCTTGATCGCTCAGTCTCAGGTGAAGGTGCAGTGCTGTGGAGGTGGCTGGTGCTGGAGTGTTGTCATCACTCCTCCAGAAGCAGAAGCAGCAGAAGCGCAGCCCCAAAGAAGCAACCGTGCTGCAGAAGCCCACAAGAGCAGAGTGAGGCCAGGGGTGGGATGGTAGCCCTCCTCCTCTTGCAAGGGCTGACAGCAGAATTGTCTGAGGCTTGCTTTGTGTTTCGCATGGTTGTGGAATGCTGGCTGGCAGGGAGGCTGGCAGGCAACCAAGGCTGGCAGGAAGGCTGGCAGGGATGCAGGCACCAAGGCGACAGCAAGGCTGCAGGCCCAAGGCCTGTCAGGAGGCTGACCAAAGAAGCACAAAGGCTTGCATGGAACTGGCAGGAACATGAACAAGGCTGGCAGGAAGGCACGCAAGGCTGCAGGAAGCCGGTGGCAGCAAGCTGGCGAGCAATGGCTGGCAGGAGACTTGCAGCAAGGGCTGGCAGCAGGCTGGCACAAGCTGGCAGCAAGGCTTGCAGGCATACATGCAGGCAGGGCAGGCAAGGCAGCCAATCCGTCCGCAGCAGGTCTTAATTCTGAATGGCAACCTGCTTCCGAGCTAATTCCGTTTTTTTCCGGAGAGGTGATGCAAGCATCTCTCTGCAATGCGCAATTAACCAAGGCATCCGTAGGCTGTGCTGTGCATCCGCTTGCATCTCGGTGTGCATCGCTTCAATCTCTTCGGCGTCACATCTGCATCTGTATCCGTTCCGCGTCCACTTTGCTCGAGGCCCCCTGGAAGCCCGTTGCGCCTCCGCTCCATCGCGTCTCCATTCGCTGGTCTCCCGTTCCGCAATCACTTTGCATCCTCCTGCATCCTCCGCGTCCGTGTTATCCGCTTCGGTTATGCAATATTTTTTCCCGCTTTTGATGAGCGTAACAACGGATGGAACATTTTGCTCGTCCGTTGTGTCCTTTTTGCATCCATTGGCCGGTGTGACATGGGCTTAAATAAAATAAAGGGATATATTGAGAAGCAAGACTGAGAAGCAGAATATTATTTGCAGTTTTAGATCTCGACCAACAACAATCTTAATTGGATTTTTTTCCCCATACCGGCTTTCTATTTAACAACCACTAAAATGAAAACAAGACTGCAATTTATTGAATGTTTTATATTTACCAAATCATGCTCTTCAGTTACAAAAAAGATTTCTGCAGTTATAGTAATCGGCACTAAAAATAAAAGTACTATGATCTAACTCCAGGCTACTGTTATTTGAATCCTATATTTTTACTTCTGATGACAATTTTTAATGATTGTCATTAAGATGATCTTGGAATGAGGAGAGGAAAGGAGAAAGGACAGAGGAGAGGAGAGGAAAAGAAAGATATCAAAGCTATGAATTAATATAGGAGGGAGGAAGAGAATATTCTAATGGCATTTAATGAAATTTCATACTTTGACAGAAGATAGCCAATTTAATTTAGATGAAGCAGTTTAATCAATAGTGCTTCATCAGTTTGATCTTGTTTGTGTCAGCAGCAAGTCTTGCTGAATTTAGTAAGCTTATGCCATAGTAAATCTGAAAGGAATATAAAGGAACACTGGACGGGCCAATCTAAACCAAAAGAGATGCATTGGGGAATGGACATTTATTAAAAAAAAATACAGGAGACCAAAGAGTATTAGTTATTCTGAACTATTTCCTGATGACCTTGTGAGTCAAAGGTTCTCCTAATGAAGACTTCTAAATGTGTCTGCCAGTTTGACTTCTATTAGGAAGAGAATCTCTGCTCTATTCTTTCCTCTTGTCAATCCCTCAAAAGCAGATGGAAAATGATCTATGACGATCTGATCTCATGACTGACCTTGAGAATCAGAGAAGTAAAAATCAGAGAAGTAAAAACTGGCTTGAACCACTGTGGGTTCTACAATAGCAAACCTCCCCTTTCCTCACTATACATACAACAGAGCTAAAAAAAATTTGACTCCCACCCTCCTCCTCTCTTTCTAAATCCATATTGTTGCATCTGTTCCATCATAGGCAATCAGATTCAAATTCTTTTACAACCAGTTCTGTGGACGTGGCTTGGTGGGTATGGCAAGGGAAGGATATTGTAAAATCTCAATTTCCTCCCCACTCCTGGGGGAAGGTTATTGCAAAATCCCATTCCCTCCCCACCCAACTACCTGCTAACCTGATTTCCAGCTCTGTTCTCCTGTACAGGGCAACAAATGAAGACCCAGGCAATCAACTGGGACTCAGGAGGCAGAGAATAGATGGGGGCCGGGCCAGTCAGAGGTGGTATTTGCTGGTTCTCAGAACTACTCAAAATTTCCACTCCCAGTTCTCCAGAACTGGTCAGATCCTCTGAATCAGATCCAATCTTCATGGCTCCTATTTGGATCAGCTAAGATGACAACAAATTATCTCCTCTTTTAAAAGACCCAAAGTGTGAGAGGCAAATACCATGGAGATGCTACAAAAATGAGAAATTTTACCACAAATTTAAATGCATTGCAAGTGAGATGTGACAGTGACAACTCACGCTATCACACAGGCAGTATTGTGAGGGGAAAAAAACCAAGAACCTCTCTTACCTGACATAAACTCTTGATGTAGAAGTGGAATGGGGATGGAGTTGTGATGGACTACATGATTCTGTTTGTTGGCCAGGTGTCTTTTCAACAGTAAACAAAAACAGCAAGAACAAATGACAAATTTATATTTCAGTCACAGATCAGTATACCATAACATTCTAGTTTTGTACATGTGGATCTAAAGAGGGAATTCTTGGCATTACAAAGAAGGAATTTAGAAGAGACATTCCTCGAAAATTCATATTATTCTATTATAACTTGAAGCCCATGTCACACTGAACCAATAGATGAAAAGAGGATGTAAAATGGACAAAAAAGCTTGCCATCCGTTGGAAAATGTGATGCATCCATTGTGTACTCACTGCTTACGTCTTTCATACGCTCTATCCATAAACAGCCCGTCTACTACGCTATTTCATACACGTCAAAAAGTTTGTGCTGCCACAAACTTTTTGAGCGGATGAACTTTCCGCCGCGTACGATCTAACATCCGCAACACATAACGGGCAACAAACGTTCTAGTCCGTTGTCATCCAATTACACATCCGATGTATCCTCTCGGCAATCCTCTGGCCATCCCACGCAGACTCACATCCGCTGCGCGGAAAATGGAAAGAGGGAGGAAGCGAAAGGTACGCAGAACGTCCACATAGCGATTAGTAGCCCGGACATAGAAAGGATGTAAGCGGATGCATCTCGTATAGAAAGCATTAAAACAAGACAAAAACATTCGTATATGGACATTATCTCGATATTTAGGATGTCTGGAGGATGTCTAACTATGTGGGAAGGACACCTTGCGGAAGGCTGATCATTTCACTATAAAAAGGGGAGGAAATCACCTGGATCTCAACTATCAGTCCAGCAGCCCTGTGTGTGCATGACCTCTTCAGCCTTGCTCTTGCTCTTTCCACATCATCGCACTGATCTCACCATGGACACTCCTTTTGGTAGCCGCCATCATTCAACACAGAACCAAGCGCCTGCCTCAGACTATTTCACCTTTTCTATGCAAGGGGAAGGAAGGAGACGTCCAAGAAGCTGTCTGGGTCCGACAGATGGAATTGGGAGATAGTGGAGTTTGGACTCTATGACAAGCTGATGTGGAGCTGAGACATGAAGACCCTCGTGCATTCCAGCACTTCATGAGGATGCCACCAGCCATGTTTTGACGAATTGTGTAGAACATCTGAGACCCAGTTGACCAAGGCAAACACCAACTTCCATCCAGCCTGGACCCTGGACTGATAGGTGCACTGACTCTCACGCACCTGGCCTCTGGGCACCGTAACAGAAAATGCAGTATGCCTGGAGGGTGCCACACACCCATCAGCATTGTGATCAGAGAAGTGGTGCAGACCAACATCGAAGAGCGTGCAGGCCAATCATCGAAGAATATGTGGAGGAGCTCCACCAGTGTCCCACCACTGAAGAAGGCTGGAGGAAAGTTGCAGAGGCAGTGGTATCAGAAGGTGGAACTTTCCCCCACACTGTTGGAGCCATAGATGGGAAGCACATGGCCTGCAAAGCTCCCACCTCAACTCAGGATTCCAATTATTTCAACTATCAAGGCTTCTTCATGCATCATCCTCTTTGCCATGGTTGATGCTGACTACAAGTTCATGGTACATCGATGCTTCAGGCAACGGTCAGCTTCAGAATGCCCAGATATACAACGCCAGTTGACCTCAAGGGTGGGATGGAACGCAACCTCATCAATGGACTTCCCAGATCCAGACCCCCTACCCAATGACCACAAAGATGTGCCCTACTTCATCATGGGGGATGATGCCTTCTCCCTTAGAACCTATCTCATGAAACCCTACAGTTCCAGATACCTCACCCGTGAAGAGAGGATCTTCAACTACAGGCTTGTCCAGGGCAAGACGGGTGGTGGAGAACTCCTTTGGCATCCTGGCCAACAGGTTCCACAGGTCTTCTCACCAATCATGCAGTATCACCCACAGACCGTGAGGAGCATTGTGGAAGCTTGATGAATCCTGCACAATTCAATGCGCACGCCGCTACCCAGTGTTGCAGAACAGACTTGTGGACCATCAACCAAGGCAATGGGGACATGGAGCCCTGGTGAATTGAGGCAAGGACTAAACCTGATAGACACTGTGGATGTGCAAGGCCCCAACAGGCTTCATGTGAGGGAAGAAGCAGCACAACCTCCTGGAAAACTGGTTGCACTCCCCAGCTGGAGCAGTGGAGTGGCAAGACAGGATGGTAGATGCTTAAATGGCATGCTTCCTTCAGCCTGTCTCATCACACTGATGAGATTGGGCCATGTATGTTGAGTGGCCTTACAATGAATAGGGCATTATAAAGAGTTTGTTTACGTTGAAATGTGTTGATCAATGATTGAATTGTTATTAATAATAAAGGGCCATATTGTGGGCAGCTGGAGGGTGACCATACAGTTCCCCACATATGCTTGCACTGGACGTTTATCTATCCAGCACAACTATCCTTATCCCACAGCTATCCTTACCCATCCCACAGCTATCATGTACCATCCACAACATGCAAAGGCTTACCCCTTTTTTCAAAGTTTTCCCAACACTTTATTAAGTAAAAAAATGAACCAAAAGTGTGTGAAGCAAAGATAACCTTTATTAATAACAAACTGTAGGACTTTATTAAAAAGCAAAATGAAGTGTCTTTAAGCAAAGATAAGGTGAACAGGTAACAACTCAGTCCTGGCACTCTTCTCAGTCACTAAGCTGAGGCGTGCCCATGGTCTCAGATGTAAAGGGGCCGGGAGCTGTGGAGGTGGATGTTGGCTGGAGTGCTGGTCTGAGGTGCCATTGGGGTGGCCTGGCCCCAAGAGTACAACAGGAGATGGTGTGTGCAGGCGAAGCTCTCAGAGCGAGGCTGAACTGCAGTCCCGGTGACATTGAAGAGGCACTTCGCTCAAGTACCTGGGATGTGAGGCCCAAGACTGATGACAGATGTTCTGAGGAATGGCTTGGCTGTGGGGTGGAGGAAGGAGGAGTGTAGTGGGCTGTCTGGTCTGCAGCTGGTCAGCTGAGGCGTCTGTGGCATCTGTGGTGTCTGAGGAACCTGGGTCTGGACTGGGAAGGGCTGCCTCTGCTGTGGGGAAGTCCTGGTAGTGGTAGGCTTTGGTAGGCGAGGGGCTGCTGAAATCCGTGGAAGGGCTGTGAGATTGGCTGGGGTGGACGAGCCGACCTGGAGTGGATAGCAGCAGGTTCAGCTGGGCCTGGAGGGTGGTGCAGAAGAGCTGTGATCCTCTCCTTCATCGCCTGGTACTGGGCTTGTGGCATGACCATGAGGGTCTGGCTCACGTACGTGATGAAGGGCTTGCGGTTTGGAGGATGGTATATCGAAGTGGACCAGCTGGGAGAGAGATCTGTGCTGGCTTTGATTGTGTCCCTGATCTCCAAGAGGACAGTGTGGCTCTTCTCCTCCGGTCTGCTCTCTGCCTGCTTTTCTGGGAGGTGGAGCTGAGCAAGGTTGGTGTGGGTTGGTCTCTGGTGGCTGCTTCTTCTTGCTCCATCTGAGACAGGGGATCCTCCATGTGCCTCCTGCATGGGAGTGCAGCTGTTGGGGGGGTCTCTGTCGTGGGGCCCTCAAAGACACCTGCCTGGACACAGTAGCTGTCTCCTGGCTGGAAGAGGAGTGGCTATCTGTGGGCTGTCTGAGGGAGAGGTTGACAGAGGGGCTGCTTCTTGTGTGGCGGGATCTCACCCTCCAGGAATCTGCACCTGGCCATGATACATAGGTCTCCTGGTCAGTGAGATTGACAGTGGCCTGCCCGGATTTCTTCAGGTGCAGCTTGCCATACCAGGTGTTCATATGCTTCCACCACCCCAGGAGGACATCTGAAGTGTAGGCCAGGCTCTCCGCTTTTCTATCTCCCATGCTTGCTGCTTGCCTCTTGGTGTCACGATAGAGCCTGTGGCCCTTCCGCACAGGTACTCGTTCTCGCGCTCAGCCATTTCCAGCACCTCCCTCCTCATGGTGTTCGGAAATGGATACTGTTTCCTCTCCCCCTTTCCCTTCGATTGGCCTCTTCCTCCCTCTGCAGGGCCTTCTGGCCCTCATCAGCAGGGCTTTGAGGGCCTTGGGGCTTGGCTACCACACCAGCAGCACAGCAGCAATAGCAATCCTCCCACGTCCGTTCCTTTCCATGTGTTGTCCGCTCTGTTTATGTAAATTTGGAGCACTTTTGAGAGTGAATAACAACGGATGGAAAATTTGCTCATCTGCTGTGTCCTTTTTACATACATTTTGCATCCGTCGGCCAGTGTGACCTAGCCTTTAAACAATAAAATAGCAATAGCACTTAGACTTATATATATTGCTTCATTTCTTACAGCCCTCTCTAAGCAGTTTACAGAGTCAGCATATTGCCCCCAACAATCTGGGTCCTCATTTTACCAATTAGAAGGATACAAGGCTTGAAGCCTGATGAGATTCAAACTGTGTAACTGCTCGCAATGAGCAGTCAGCAGAAGTAGCTTTCAGTACTGTATTCTAACCACTGTACTACCACACATATAGTTCCATTTGTTTTCCTGGTGCCTTTTCCTGACCTGATCTATGTTGCAGGATTAGCATCAGTTTTGAAAGTCTGATCAATATTTTCTTTCCCACATCTTATACCAAAGAGAATCAAGGAGGGTCAATCTTGAGTTTCTTCCTCACATTCTCCTTTTTTCCAGGATTAATAACAATAAGACTTATATACCACTTCAGTGCTTTACCACTTACCATATAACTTGTATATATATATGACACTTTATACTGATTTATAGTGTTTACAGAATCAGAATATTGTCCCCAATTATCTGGTTCCTCATTTTACCAACCTTGGAAGGATGGAAGATTGAGTCAACTTTGAACTGGTGAGAATTTTAGCTGGTGCTTGTCTAATAGTTCACAGCTATCTTCTTCAAGACCATCCATGAACCTTTCTGTAGAAGCGCCGGAAAAGGGAGACTTGAGACTAGCAAGACTTCAGCTCTTTATTGAAAGGTATAGATCTGTGTTGGACCTGTGAGCCGCGGCAGCTCTTCTTATAGAGCTTGCCGGCGGCTCTTACCTTCTGAATCTCCCGCGATCAGCACGGCCAATCGCGGTTGATTCTTTACTGACCAATCACCGTCGTTCTTCCGTCCAATCACAGTGCAGTCCGTCTTGACCAATCAGGTGA
>BHFT01045255.1:0-92205 GCA_004320025.1 Laticauda laticaudata | reverse complement strand
GAACATTTTTCTCGTCTGCTGTGTCCTTTTTACAAACGTTTTGCATCCGTTGGCCAGTGTGACAGGGCCTTTAGCAATAAAGTAAGATGAAATTGTTAGAATTTTCATTAAAGCGGTCACCTTAAATCTTTTATCTTGAATAATACTTTAGATCCACCTTTGCAATTACAATGAGTAAAAAATGTAATGTTGCTTAAAAAATGAGAGTCTAAACATTATATGTTCAGCAAATATATTGTATGTGGTCCCATTCTGTGGTTTTTAGTGCTGTTTCAGTATCACGATGACAGTCATTTCCCAAAACTGGAGAATTGCATATTGGTCCTGCCAATTTCTACAATGTTCACAGTGTATATGATTCATTTTATAAATAGAAGACTTGGAGACAGCGGGCTTACCTGCTTATCCATCTAGTCTCATTGATTCCAATTGAGCTCTCCAGCAAAGAGAAGTCTTTTCCACCACCAACTTCCTGGGATGATTTGAACTAGAGATACTAAGGAATAAAATGCAGGACCATTTGCAGATAAGATTAAGTAGCTCCTTGTGGGCTGTCAAATAAATAAATAAATAAATAGAGGCAAAGGAGCCTGGATTTCCAAAGTTGCCATGTGTCAGTTTTAAGCAGAAATGGAAAAGTGGAAATAATGGATGTGATTTAAATGAAAAAAAGATGACATATAATCTACATCACCCTCCAGGTCAGAAGGTAGAACAACTCAATGAAGTAGTGCAAGGTTGGAAGATGTGGAGATCTTGGCCCATAGAATCGCCAAGAGTTGGACGTGACTGAATAGGTAATAGTCATCATCATCATTGTAAGAGCTGCAGTGGCGCAGTGGTTAGAATGCAGTACTGCAGGCTACTTCTGCTGACTGCCAGCTGACTGCAATTTGGCAGTTCAAACTTCACCAGGCTCAAGGTTGACTCAATCTTCCCTCCTTCTGAGGTTGGTAAAAAGAGAATCTAGATAGTTGGGAGAAATATGCTGACTCTGTAAACCTCTTAGAAAGGGGCTACGCAAAGCACTGTGAAGCAGCATGTACTGTACATCTGAGGGCTGCAGCTATCACTATCATCATCACCATCTGCATAGTAAGAGAATGATGATAAGGTAACCCAAATACCTCCTGTCTGCTGTTCAGATGTTATTTGGAAGTGGATCACTTCGATGCACCTCCTTCAGGCCTGCCTACACTTTTTAAAAAATCTTAAAACTGCATTTGAACAAGAAAATTAAAACTGTGAAATCAAGAACTCCTCTCTAACCATTTTTTCTGCTTATAAGCAACTGCAACAATGACCTGTGGTCCTTTGCTTGAACTGTTTGGGCTCATCACGTAGCTCCTGCTTCCATAGTTCTGTGTTCTTCTGCTTTGGTGAATCGTTGGCCACTGGGGCTTTTCAGCAGGAATCACATTGAGATTGTGCAACTCTGAAGAGAGTCAACCCTTTTTCCTATTTTGGGGCATTTTAGGTAAAGCCTTAATTTATTGTCAAATTTCCAGCCACTGAATTGCAAGTTTTTTTGTTTTTTGTTTTGCTTATTTGTAACCTCCAACGACTCATTTGGAAAGAATGGGCTTCCTGTGCAAATACAGGTGGCCCTCAACTTATAACAACTGAGACCAGAATCTCCACTGTTAAGCAAGGCAGTTCTTAAGTGAGTCACATCTAGTTTTACGACCTTTTTGCCATGGCTGTTAAGTGAATCACTTGCAGTTGTTGATAACATGATTGTTAAGCAAATCTGGCTTTCCCCACTGGCCTCCCTTGTCGGAAGCCGGTTGGGAAGGTCCCAACTGACAATCACATGACCCCAGGATACCATCATCAATACAGGCAAATTGCCAAAGCACTCAAATTTTGATCTCATGACCGTGGTGAGGCTGTGTTAAGTGTGAGTATTGATTGTAAGTCACTGTTGTAACTTTGAATGGCCAGCAAATGAATAGCTGTAAGTTAAGGACTACCTATATACTGTGTGCTTGGATAGATGCTGTCGGTGTGACTTTTGCTGAATAATTGGCTTCAGTTGCAATTTCTGCTTATTTACAATAAAGTTACTCGGAATGCACCAACTACACATATGCAGTTTGGACATAGAAAGTAAACACCTGGTCCGTAAACCCCTCTGGAAACCTTCCAGGATGGCATTGTGTTTGGTGCATAAACAAAGTACACTTCAAGTAGTTTGTTGACTTATTTTAATTAATGGTAAGCAAACAAAATCTAAAGGATGCAGTGGCTAAGACGCTGAGCTTGTTGATCAGAAAGGTCGGCAGTTTGGCGGTTCGAATACCTACTGCCACACAATGGAGTGAGCTCCCATTACTTATCCCAGCTTCTGGCAATCTAGCAGTTTGAAAGCATATAAAAATGCAAGTAGAAAACTAGGGACCACTTTGGTGGGAAAGTAACAGCATTCCATGCACCTTCGGTGTTTAGTCATGCCAGCCACAGGACCATGGAGACGTCTTCGGACAATGCTGGCTCTTCAGCTTAGAAACAGAGATGAGCACCACCCCGTAGAGCCGGAAATGACTAACACATATGTGCGAGGGGAACTTTTACCTGAACAAAATCTAGGCAGCAAAAATCCAGATGACTGGAGTTTTGTAGTCCAGATACAGTGGCCCTATCAAAAGAGCAGGATAAATATGGTGGGAGGAATTTGATCATTGCACTTTTGATTTTCTTCCATGAAAAAGGCAGCTCATCAGAAAAGGCAAAGTAAAAATTTGATGGCCTTCCTACTTGCACTTTCCCTCTTTCCTAAACTCAAGATATGGCTCTGGAGTAGAATCCTCCCCCCCCCATTTTTTTTTTTTGACGATCCCTTTGGAATTCTGAATGCATTTACGAGCATTTGCACAAAATAGCTGTCTTGGTGGCTGAGACCAAGCATCCAGAAAGCAAATCAAATTGCTAAAGTCAGCTGCCATTATATATTTCTCCTCTTAGACCAAGAGGATTTTGGTCTAGACAACCACAAGAGGATTTAGACCAGACTCTGCTGGGGGTACATAGTTTTGCTTTGCAACTTACTAGTGAGTAGCTTCCCATTCATTTTTAAAAAAAAATTAAAAACGGTCGATGGGGCATTGGAGGGACCCTGGCTCTGTGGGATCTGCCTTTGAAATTGCTGAACACTCTGCTTGGAATGCATGTACCAAGTGACTGAGTGAACATAAAAGACCAAAACACAACTGGTTCTGAAAAGAAATATGCACCCAAAAGGAGGTTGCCTTCTTTCAAAGGTTTTTGCCTCCTGCTCAACAGGTATTTTAAAAGCATCCTCTTTCAAACTGAAAGCACCTCCCATACTTTAGGTATATTCATCCTTGGCCTGTCACAGAAGGTTCTTGGTGTGTGTGCACGGGAGAGGGGAATAGCTGATTATTACAAAAGATTTTTCATATTAAAAGACAGCCATCTGGATTTGATCTGCCACGTGTGATAGGACATCCATTGCTCGGATCAGGCAGCACCCTACCATTTTTTAGGGGTTGGAGGAAAGGACTTTCATTGAAGGTTCTTGGCCCCCAGTGTACAAATACTGATAACTTGTAGGACCAATACAAAGGAACGAAACCTGATCCAGCTTTGGGAGGAGTAAGGAGGTTTTCCTTAAAAAGGGAACCCAACCGGTGGTCTTAATCATTCTGGCATCTACAAATTCTCATGTCTGGACTGTGGAGGAGACATGCTTTCACCCTGAGCCAGACTCTCTCATCCTGAGCTTTGCTTCCTACGGAATTACCCAGCTTGCTACACCGAGTACTTGTTACTCAAGAGTTCAACATTGATGCATATCAGGGCTCAAGCTGCCAACCAGAAAATAACGAGGCCGCCAGGAGCAGCGGGGTGGGTGCGGGGTTACAAGCGGCAACAACGCAATAAACGTAACAAGCATTTCTAACCCAACTGAGAAGTGACTCATAACTTGGAGAGTGTTGAACAAGGTTGCGCACACAAAAATCACCTTGCAATCCCCTTTGGCGGTGACTCACCCTATATGAGAACATATTAAGTCTCCAAAGAGAGATAACATTATGTGTGATGAGCTTTTATGACACATTGCCAATTCTGTGGATTCCAGTTCTGCACTAATTGAGAAGATGGTGCTGACAGTAGAAGTTACTAGTGAGAGTATCTTTAATTCCCCCCCCCACACACACACACACCATTTTAAGCGTTCTAGCCCTTAACCGATGCAATGGAAAGGCTGAAATGGTGTAAGAAATGCCATAACATAAGAATAAGAAATTTCCTTTAAAAACAAATTCTTAAGCTCTTGCTGGGGGTAACACAGACATTTATGGGAATCTTCAATGTTCCCAACCCTTCCTTGAGATTAGTAGCAGCGAAGGAAATTACAGAAAAATATGTACATATCTTTGTGTAATTAAATTTTAGGATTATTTATTGTTATTTGGATATTTATAGTATTTTACATGCATAAGTTTATATGAAAAATATATATTGTGTGCATGGGGGTAGGGAAAATAAACATGTCATGCAAATTCCCAAAACTTGTTTAACTAGCTAATTAATTAACTAGATAATTCATCCAGGTAGGCTTAGATTTCGAGCCCAGTTTTGTTTGGGGCTGAACTATTTCCATCCAAGTGAGTTATTTCTAAATGTTGACATTTAATATTATTTTCCATGGCCTTTTAGATCTTGGTCTATTGAAAGGATTCTGATCTCAAATCTTAACTCTCCTTTGCAATTATGTTCTACAGTTTCATGTCTTTTTAATTGTTCTAAGCCAATCAGAACTGTACAGCGGAAGCAGAATAGAAATAATGCAAAATAAAATAAACTACCCCCATTCATAATGTGGATAGAACTATTCCACCCCGCCCCCCCAAAAAAAGAGGCCTTGTAAAAAATGGGTCCTAACATGCCTATTGGGTCATTTCAGGCTACCCACTTGCAGTCAGACATGGAAGAGATCAACTTGGATAGGAGCCGTGGTGGTGCAGTAGTTAAAAAGCAGTATTGCAGCCTAACTCAGCCCACTGCCAGGAGTTTGATCCTGACCAACTCAAGGTTGATTCAACCTTCCATCCTTCCGAGGTCAGTACAATGAGGACCCATGTTGTTGGGGGCAATATGCTGACTTTGTAAACTGCTGAGAGAAGCAAAGCACTGTGAAGCAGTATATAAGTGTAAGTCCAAGCGCTGTTGCTATGTAAGCTCTCCCAGCCTATTTGTAGTAACACTGATTATGATTGCATCGTTTTACTTTTAATTCCATCCTGGAGGGGAAGTGAAATATTCAAAAGGCAAAAAAGGGAAGAGAAAATGACACCCACCCACTGCAATGGACTAAGACTGCCTGAAAGGTGTAGGCTGGACAAAGAAGTGAGTCAACGGATTGGGAAGGAGGTAGCTAGGTCATTTGCCATGGCTGCAACAGATCATCATTATCCAGAACAAGCACTTTTCACCTCAAAGGAAACCACCTCAGCAGAGGACCCGCTCGACTGTCCACATAGAAATTGACAGCTGTTGTGTATCTGCTGCTTTCGAAGGACAGGAGTTTCTTCGACCTCTTGTGCGTTTCAGACAGAGAAACATTTAATGACTAAGCAAAAAGCCTGGCTTTCATGCAGAAAAGGGGGCGAACAAAGTATGCAGTTTCTCCTGCAACTGAAGATAGTTTGGGGCAGTAGGTGTTTCATCCACCTGCACTTCAGATTCTGGGCAAATTGCACTGCCTGCGGGATAGGAGCCATGGTGGCACAGTGGTTAAGAATGCAGTATTATTTAATTGCAACTGCCAACAGTTCAATCCTGACTGGTTCAAGGTTGACCCAGCCTTCCCTCCTTCCGAGATGAGTAAAATGAGGACCCAGATTGTTGGGGGCAAGATGCTGACTCTGTAGAATTGCTTAGAGAAGGCTGTAAAGCACTGTGAAGCGGAACAGAAGTCTAAGTGCTATTGCTATTTTTTCCATATGATATTATGAAGGGAGCAGGCTGGCAACTTGTCGCTGCAGTAATTCATCACCATCCCAAAGGATTTTTAGAATTGGCAAAGATCTGGAAGAAGAGGGGATGGAACTTGCCCTGTAAGATATACCAGTTAGTGCAGGTACAAGAAGTGGGTTTGAAAGTGAGTTTTGGGGGAGATAAGATGACAAGAAATACCAGAATGAACCAAGTCCCAAAGGGTCTTACTCATGTTCTCAAGCCAAGGGGAGCTGGATCCCTCCCCAATTCACTTAACGAAACCTTCCACACAGGGTGGGATTCAATTTTTTTAACAACCAGTTCTGTGGGCATGGCTGAGTTAGTGAGTGTGGCTTGGTGGTAATGTGACTGGCTGGGTGTGGCCAACTCAATATCACTCACATCAAGGCACACATCTCCTCGCCTGGCCTCTCATGACTGTGGAGATGCTGCAACAGTAAGTATAAAAAATGGTCATAAGTCACTTTTTTCAGTGTCATTGTAACTTTGAATGATCACTCCACACAAGCAAAGTACCAGCAAAGGAAGAAAAAAAACTCCAGAGAGGTTCCAGAGACAGGAAGTCTAGTCCTGCCAAGAATGTAATAAGAGTTAATGGAGAGGCAGTTTCTGTAAGCAACACCAGAATGTTTCCTTCCTGCCTTCCTTACAGGATTAGGCCAGTAATTTCTTCTAACAACTGGTTCTCCAAACTGCTTAGAATATTAACAACCGGTTCTAGCGAATAGGTGCAAACCTTTGGAATCCCACCCCTGCTTCCACATTTATTATAAACAAAATAAAGTGACAAGTGAAACTATCTTAAAAGAGCCTCTATCCTTAACACTTGATCCTAACTGTGTACTTCTGACCTTTATGTAGTCATCAGGAAGGCCAGTTGGATGTATTCCTTCTAGGGGCAAAATTAAGAAGCAAACATGTGATCCAAGAAAACCCTCATGCAACAGTGAAATGTTTCACCAGAAAGGATTATCCGCCCATATTTAGGAAAGGTCAATTCCAATGCAGCCAGAAGCACCCAATCCTACACTTTCACCAGTCTTCTTGCTGCAGATACGAATGCCTACAAGGATTTACTAAATGCCCACTCGTTTTCTTGCCATTTCTTGTTCCCTGATGCGACGGAAGACAGCTGGGAAAACTTTGCCTCCATTCCTCTGAACCTTCTTCCCTTCTTCAGTCGAGGTTCCTAGGAGGTTTACAATGGGGTCAGCATCCTGTTTGAAGAAACCACGGTATGAGTCACAACGTCCAGATCAGCAAATATGTCCAATGAGGACACATAGCTCCTCAAACAGTCTTTGCTCAACTGGTGATCCCAAGATGGAAACACAATTGGTCCAATCACCTGCAACTTCTGCAAAGAGCAAATGCCAAAGCTGAGCATTTGGAGAGTTTTATCCCTCCCTCCCTCCCTTATTATTATTATGGTCTGTCACACATTCATCCACATGTTTAGAATGGGATTTGGCATTTCTGTCCACCAATTGTGTTGTTCCCAAGGATGTGGGATATAGAGATGTTGTTAGATAGTGTTAAAGGTACAATCACAGTATTTAAACTGTTCCAAATAAGACTGCCTTTGCAATTTACCAAGGGTGATTTTGTCAATGCTGATGGTGTTCAAGTGTTGCTCCAGTTGCTTTCGGTTTGCACCCAAGGCGCCTGTTACTATTGGTACTATCTTTGCTGCCTTTTGCCATAGTTGTCCTAATTCCATTTCCAGGTATTGCCAAATGGACTAAAAGTGAGCAAGCTGCTTTGTGAATAAATCTGTTTATTACCTTTTACTTGCAGCTCTGAATCTAGGTTTTCAATGTACTAGTACTCTAGTACTCTTACTAGAGAATCAACTTTATGATCTTCGTGCCAAGGTTGTAGAACATTTCCCAACCTGGTGAGATCTACAATTCCCACACCCAGACATCAAGGAGATGAAGTCATGGTTATTCTAATTTTTATTCCTCAATAGTCTTTTTTCCTCCCAAACTCTAGGATGTAAGGAATGCATAATGCATCTAAATTTAATCTCTTAATGTCTTGTGGAACAGCAGGATTTCCCCCAAATGAATCTATTCTGGCACATGCACCTTCTTCTTCACTAAAATCCCTTGGTTTCATTCTGAGTTGCAAAATATAACCATTTAAAATGGCTGTTACACAATTGGATTATCAGTGAACTCCCAATATGTCATATAAATAAAGATGGTGTGGGTGGAGAGGAATAGAAATCTCTTTTAGAGAAGTGTGGAAGTAGTTCCTGTGGTTTTCAAGCAGTTGCAATCCTATCTTCTTTCTTTCATTTACATATTGTAGATAGATAGATAGATAGATAGACAGACAGACAGACAGACAGACAGACAGACAGACAGATGATAGGTAGGTAGGCAGATAGATGAGAGAGCAAAAGAAAGATATAGAAAGATAGGTAGATGAGAGATAGATGATAGAGATGATAGATGATAGGTAGGTAGGTAGATATATAGCTAGATAGATGAGAAAGCGATAGAAGGACAAATATAGATAGGTAGATGATAGATGAGAGAGATGATAGATGATAGGTAGGTAGTTAGGTAGATGGTAGATAGATGAGAGAGATGATGACAGGTAGGTAGGTAGATAATGAGATGATAGGTACATACATAGGTAGGTAGGTAGATAGATAATAGGCACAGATAAATAGATAACAGATAGAAGATAGATATACAGACAGATATACAAAATTTATATGGCTGTCCTCACAAATGTAATCCTGGGGGATATAGAACAATTGAAAAAACAATAAAAGTATAAAAAGTCATTATTTCTTTAAAAGGTTTTTTAAAAATCACAAGGCACAAGAGAGAATAGATATTAATCACGGTAATGGAACCTTCTCAAGCTCTCACTAAGTCTTCTAAGCTTGTTAGTCAGAAAAGTTCTTAATACAGATTCATTCATTTAGTGACCAAAGCTGCAACAGAATTGAAAAAAGTGACTTATGGCCATTTTTCACATGTATAACTGTTGCAGCATTCCTCTCCCCCCCCCCCAGATCAAAATTGAGAGGCTTGGCAAATGGTTTGCATTTATGATGGTTGCACTGTCCCAGGGTTATGGGATTACCATCTGTAACATTTCCAGTGGCTTTTTTTTACAAGCAAAGCCAATGGAGGAAGCCAGATTCACTTAACAACTGCAGTGGTTCACTTAACAGCTGTGGCAAAAAATAAAAAAAAAGTTTGCAGAAGGAGGCATGAATCACTTAGCAACTGCCTTGCTGGAAATTGCTTTTATTTTTTTTATATTGCTTACAGGGGTTTGGTATTTTGGTCACTGTTTTAAAATACACTTTGCTTGATTGTAGCTGGCCCGCAGAAAGTCCCATGAGCTGCAACCGGAATTAGGAACTTTAATACAACATGCAAGGAGTGACATACTTGTATTAACAGTCCCCATCCCCCCCTGACACATAGACCCATGCACAATCATGTCTGAAATTGCAAAATCTGTTACGACAGAAATTGCCCAGACACACACACACACTTTCTTACCAATTCTTTTAATGGCACTTCCTCGAAAAGGGGATGTTCTTGAAAATGCTTCACCATCCATGTGTGTACCTCTTCCACATCTGTGATGGTATATACAAGTCCCTAAGTGAATAAAGGCTATGTTATATAAACAGGGGCAAGTGAGACTCTCATGAATCAAAATATCAGACTGCTGACCAAGGGAGGGGGGGAGAAATAGTTTAAAGACACATGCACCTGCAAATCACAGGTTCACTTGAAAAATCTTAAGCACAAAATCTATCCTGTGCAGTAGAAAGATCAATACCAGGCCTGTGAGTAATTCCCAGCTGCCTCCGACTCTGACTCCCTCCCCACTTGAGGCAAAATGTTTGCAATCTTGGGGTTGCTGGGAGGGTACCGCTGCCACCATTAGTTCCGTAATCCCCATAGGATGCGCTTCGGTTGGGCTTTTCCCAGCCTCTTCCTCCGGAGTGCTAACTTTGGGGAAGTCATGGAAAAGCCGAAGGGAGAATATGATTCATCCCAACTGGGTGAGGCCGGATGCCATTCATCCCAAAGACAAGACTTTGTTGCTTTCAACTCCAAAAAAGGATGGCAAACAAGCACTTCCTACTTCTGTCCCCTGGCAGGTGAAAGTGGAGTCAGCCAGAAGGCCCTGCGGGAAGCAGCTACAAACCAGGACTCCAGCTCCCTATGAGATATAGGGGAAAGTTGATCCCTTTCCTCTGGCAAGCAACTGGCACTCTTCCCTACTCTCAGATCAAAAATTCCCAACTGTTAAGCAGGGCCTTTTCACTTTTAGGAAATGTTGACACGCCAGCACACGTTGACAGATTCCAATCAAGAAATTAACTGCCCTTGGGATTTAAAGGCAAATCCCCCTCTGGAGACCGCTAATTAAAAATCTGCCCTCCCCCCATGAATTAATTGATGCCTGAAGGGAAGACTTATCTTCCATTCATACCCTCTCTTAGAGCAGTAAGGAGAGAGAAGACTCTTTTGAGATTTAAAAGTTCCCACCACCGGTTCTGTGGGCGTGGCTTGGTGGGCGTGGCTGCAGGGGTGGGATCATCATGCGCACGCATTACAACAGTAAAAACTAAGCTATTGCGCCTCTCAGCTGTTTACCATGCCAATCCGCTGTGCCGCGCTAAACAGCTGAGAGGTTAAAAAGGACCTAGAAGCAGGGGCAGGCAGGCGGGTCCAACTGCAGAGCATCAGAGAGACTTAGAGCAAACCGCTTCTCCGCCAGCTGATTTTCGGTGCTACCGGTACACCAGAACTGGACTGAACCAGTAGAATACCACCACTGTCTAGACTAGAGGTGGGGAATGATGGCCTCTTTATGACTTGTGGACTTCAACTCCTAGCATGGCCGTCTCAGGAATTCTGGGAGTTGAAATCCACAAGTCATAACAGGGCCATCATTCCCCACCTCTAGCCTAGACTAATGTTGGATATATACTACCATATTCTGCTTTGGCCTAATAATGCCTTAAGCACTACACCAAACCGGCTCTCACTTCACTTTATCTATCTAGTGAAGCTAAAAATGTTGTGTGGATGGGCAGATGCTATACATGGTCAAAATGAAAGGAAAGGGCTATCTCCAAATACTGCAAACACTTAGGAATGATCAGTGCCAACGTACAGTCATATTTCTCCTATCTTTTTCCAGCCACACGATTTAACGGGAAAATCTCAATAGGGACTTTTGTTAGATAATGAAGAATCCAGGATTTTTACAAGTCATCCTGTGATCTATCATTTGCTCATTTTTTGTTTAACTCTGCCTGGGAGTTGGCTGACTCCCCGGGGACTTAGCTAAAATTCCTTCCCTTGATTTGTCAAGAGTTGTTGGAAGCCAGTCCAAGAATCTTCTAGGGCTCCACTGTTGACCATCTGGATATACAATGGCTATTTTGGGCGATGCAATTTTTCTGTCTGGATGGTTTATGGCAGTAAGCTTAACAAACCCCCAAAGTCTAGTCCTCCCACTGATTTTTACAGCCTCACTCCAATTCTCCCAAATGATGAAAATGAATGAATGAAAAGTGCAGTGTAATCCGAAAAATATAGCCTACTGCTTTGTCAATAACAAAATACTGTTTGAAAAATGTATGCTGTTTCTTTGATGCATGGTTTCTCTGCACTACTTTATTGGTCAAAATTGGCCACTTGATCCAGACTGATTTATTGGCTATATATGCCCAAATCCACAGTGGTATGCAATCATATGCAAAATTAACTTTAGAGTCAATCTCTTCCACTCTAGCTAGCACTACTTCCCAGTATCTTGAACAGATGCAATTGCTCAAAAATAAGTAGTATTTCACTAGAAGGGCCCATTGTCCACAGGAGTTTTTCTGACAACTGGCTAGCACAATGATACATGTATATTTGACATTCAGAAAGATTGCAATTGTTGGCACATATTTACATATCTCAGAGATCAATATTGGGAAAAAGCTTGTGCCCAAAATTGTGAAGAATTACTGCAACTTTTCAACTTAAGAGTAGCTTGTACTGCTGCTGGAGTAGGCAAAGCAGTCATCCAAAGCAGGTATCTCACTATCATAAAATAAAAAGAAGCTCTCTCATAAGGAAGATTTCTAATATTGTACTTATCTTTTCTTTTTATGCCAAAATCAAAAGAACAGCTGAAATGTAGGCAAACAGGGGAAGAACTGAAAAAAAAACCTTTGCTAAGTAATTTTATTGGATTATAAATATAGGCTGCTTTGAGGAGGTCTAAGCTATCCCAGAATATTCCCCACTTACCTCTTCACGCAAGACATAGGCATATTCTGCCAGCAAAGTGGAGCTGATAATCCGCCACTTGTGTTTTGTCTTCTTGAAATGAGGATCAGGGAAGAGGAAGAACATTTTGAGGAGCTAGAGAGTCAAGAAAAGATAAAAGGCAGGGAGGAGGTTTGCCTGGCCTTTCAGCCACCTAGCTCTCCTATTCAGCATTCAGATAACATTCAGTCGCGAAAGAGCATTACGGGTAGTCCTCAACTTATGACCACATTGGAGCCCGGGATTTGCGCTGCTAAGTGAGACGTTTGTCAAGTGAGTTTTGCCCCATTCTACGACTCCTCTTGCCACACTGGTTAAGTGAATCACGGCAGTTGTTGCAACAGAGTTATCTGAAGCATCTACTTCCATGATGGCGAACCTATGGCACACATGCCACAGGTGGCATGCAGACCCATTTGTGCCAGCACGCGAGCTGCAGGCAAACTTACCTTCCTGCACATGTGTGCTCCTCAAAGCTGATTTTCAGCAGATTTGAAGCCTTTTTTGGCCTCCCAACAGGCTTGAGGAAGGCTTCTGCAGGCTTTGCAGGCCGAAAACTAGCCCCGTTTCATCACTTCCTGTTTTTTCGACAATACCAGAAGTAAGGAAACAGAGCTAGTTTTCAGCCTGTAAAGCCTTCAGAAGCCTTCCTCAAGCCTCTGGGAGGCCGAAAATCAGCTGTGAGGCACAGTGCAGGTAAGGGGCAGAGGGGGTTGGTGGATGAGTGGGTGCGTATTGTGCACACATGCATAGGGGACGTGGGGGGGCACATTGCCTTCTGGATGCTGTGGCACGCGCCTGCACAATTTTTGGCACAAGTGTCCAAAAAGGTTAGCCACCACTGATCTATTTGATGCCTTGAGACAGGGATCCTCAAAATTGGCAACTTTAAGACTTGCGAACTTCAACTCCCAGAATTCCTCAATCAGCATAGCTGGCTGAGGAATTCTGGGAGTTGAAGTCCGTAAGTCTTAAAAGTTGTCACGTTTGGAGACCTCTGCCTTGAGAAGTCAATGCAAGGTGTACGTAAGATGTCTTTTTAAAAATATAATAATACCCTTTTGTAAGCCATCCCAAAGATCCGTGAAATGGAAACTCTCCCAAAGCCAAACAGGGCAGGAAAAGACTCCCTTCCATGCAAGCACGGAAGCATCTTTCAGGGCTCCGAGAGGGCTCTGCTTCCTGCAGAATCCCCAGCGATGCTTCCCAGGGACTCACCTGTCCCTTGCCAAAGAAGTTGGGCAGGTGCTTCATAGCATTGCTGCGAATGCAGGAAATATTCTGGAACTGCCCTGGGTGAGAGGCTCTGAGTGCCTGGATTCGGTCACAAACATAATCGGAGACTTTCACACGAAGTTCCAGACCCAGCATTAGTGTGTTTGGGAACAGGGGGGACAGGGCCACTACAAAAGAAAAGAGCAATCAGCAACCTTACGCCTATTTCCACATTCCACCTGCACGAAGCCCAACAGCAGGGGGTGTCAAACTCAAGGGCCAAATCCGGCCCATGGGGTGCTTAGGTCTGGCGTGCGGGGCTGCCCTAGAAACAGCAGAGGACCAGCCTGCGGAGTGGAGCTCTGTTTTTGCTGGCAGAGGGTTGGTTGCAAGAGGCCATCATGGTTGAAAACAGAGCTTGGGAGCCCATTTTTGCTGGGAGAGCGCTCCGGCCACCACATGTACCTCCAACCCAAACTGCTGTCCCCCCACCAAGGTGAAACACAACCCTGATGTGGCCCCCAATGTTTGACACCCCTGCCTATAGGTTAAATGATGTCTCCAAATGTTCTGCCACCACCTGAATATTTTTTTTTCTTTCTTTTAATTTCAAGTGCAGGGAGTTGACGTGAGGCAAAACACCAACCTCTTTGCCTCTCTTTTAAGTTGGGGTGGCAAAAAAGCATCCTGGGTCTAGGATGGGAAACAACCGTACCCCTTTGCCTGCTGATGAAGAGATGCCTAATGAATGACAGGTCCATCCTGGCGGAAGTTTTCCTATTCAGGAAAATCCTACAGTAACCCTTCTTGGAGAGGAGGGTGCACCTGTGACCCACTTTACAAATTCATTCCTAACCAACCCAGAAATGCTACCCATCACACCAACAGGAAGACAAAATTATATAGGAGGTAAGGTAATTTCAAATTACCTTGGATATTTAGGTTAGATGAATTTTGGACAGTTTGAAGATGATGTGTGAGCAAGGAGACAGCAAGGAGCCTGGGCGTGGCTTAACTCAACTGTTCTGCACTGAAGCTGCTTGATGCTGTGAAACTGAAACTCCTCTCCTCTGCTTGTGTTTTGCATTTGGAACAGATTTCTTTTCAGGTGGGGAGGAGGGAGTATAACTCCTTAGCATCAGAGCATGTTAATAATAATATACAAAATACTAATGCTCTGATGGTCATTTTGAAAAATCTTTCTTAGTGAGCACCCAGAAACCAAGAGGAACATACGTGCCAAATTTCAAGTTTGTAGGCTTTACTGTTCTGGAGATTTTGTGATGATGCATGAGTGGTATTTCGCTTTTATACATATAGACTGTATGTATTCTTGAGCTCTAATCACAGTACATACAGCCCTGCAACACTCTATCTTTCAATTTACTCTAAAACTTTTAAAACCAGGGCAAGAGACAAGCCTTGTTTTGCTGCAATTCCCATTGTCCAGCATGTTATAAATCTGCAAAACAAAACTTGGGAGTCTCTTAATAGTTAACAGCTTACATATTATGAATATGATACTATATCCTCTTGCTTAAGGGCAAAACGGTAGAGCAAGGTCCACCTCAAACTAGCACTGTTTGCAAGATGCATATAATTGGTGGGCTGCAGAGACCATGCTGCCTGACAAACACATTTCTCGCTCCTATCACCTTCAAACATGTCTATCATCCATGCTGGCTGGGGGGAAGAGTAGATAGATAGGTCAACAAAAGGTGAAGATGAGATTCATACCTGAAACTGAATACTGAACACCTGAAACTGAATACAGACATCTATCCATGGGGTATGTAAGTAACAGGCCAGATGTGCTTCTTTGACTCTACCCATATTTATATTTATATCATCACCCATTGATACCAAACTACAATGAATAGGGTTTACTTCCATGGAACCTTAGTTGTATCAGAGGGTAGGAACTTTCATAGACTTACAGGTAGCCCTTGACATATGACTACAATGGAGCCCAAAATTTCTGTTGCTAAATGAAACAGCTCTTGAGCGAATGCCCCATTCTACAATCTTCCTTGCCAGAGTTATTAAGTGGATCTCTGCCATTGTTCAGTGGGTAACATGATTGTAAACTGAATCTGGCTTTCCCATTGACTTTGCTTGCCCACAAGAGGTTATCCACCTGACACCGGGATACTGCAACTGTCATAAATATACAACATTTGCAAGCATCCAATGATCATGAGGATGTTGAAATGGTTATCAATGTGCAAAAAAGGTCGTAAGTTTTTTTTTTCAGGGACATTAGTTGTAACTTTCAACGGTCATTAAACGAAGGGTTGTTAAGTCAAGGACCACCTGTGTGAGGCATGCCAATAAGATCACAATCCTACAATTTCATGGGCTATAACCATTACGGAATTCACTGGGTCGTATCTTCAATGTGGAGCATGCTGCAGGGAGTGAAATTTTGATCTGGGATATTTCAGATGGAAACAAATAAGTCTCAGAAGCCTTGCAGAGTCTCTAAACTTTTGTTTCCTGTCTGAACTCCCACTTGCCTGGATTTGGAAAGTAACTTCATAGAACCGATTCATGCAGGAACAACGGACCACATGAAAAACTGAGCACAAACTACCTATGTTTATGTGATACCTAGCACAGCAAGGTCACTTTAATCAGATTCTATACATGGTGGCCAACTATCACCTAAAAATCACCTTCAGTGAAAATCAGATCATAGGCCTAGATGACAAAAAAAAGATGTATCCTGCTCCCTTCACGGCTTATATCACAAAACTTTTACAAATCTTATCCCAAAAGGAAAAAAAAAAACATCATCTAGAAAGGTTTTCTGATGGTATGAATATTCACATATCATTAAAATTTGGAAATAAGCTTAGTCATTTCTTATGAATACAACGGAAGGGAAAAAAATTACCAAGCAATCCTCCATAACCGCAACCAATATCAGCAAATTCCACTTGATATCTAGGTTTAGTTCTTTCCTCCATGTCCTTTGGGTCATTGTGCCAATTATCATTGGTTAAAGGAACACAAAATTCCGGATAGAGAGCAGACCAGTCCATTTCCTCAGGCTTGGCAGGACTAGTGGGGGGAAAAACACAAGAGGTTTATGAAACAAACACTGCAGAAGGGGTGCTATGAAGGCTATGCACACTTCAAAAACAATGCAGAAGGCCTATTTCAGACTAGATGTAAATGCAAGGCTTCTCTAGCATTCAATACAGCTGTTTGGGGCTTGGAAAAAAAGAGACCACTGCTTTAAAAGTTGCACCAATTTGAACAAATTGATTCCTTAAAGCATCATTTTTCCAGGCTTCCTCAGAAGCTGAAAAAAGCCTGGCTGCATTCATGAGCAGCAGAACTCCTCTTGTGTGAGCTGAAGGCCTTCTTTTGAGTCATTTTCAAAGAATATCCAGTCCTAGAAACTACATATAGATTAGTTTCTATATTCTCTCTTGAGAATTCTGAAAACTAGAATTCTAACATCTTTAAACGGGGCAAAATTTAGAAAAAATATCTTTTAGCCTATATATTCTAGACCAGGGTTCTTCAAACTTGACAGCTTTAAGACTTGTGGACTTCAACTCCCAGAATTCCTCCTTCAGTCATGTTAGCTCAGGAATTCTGGGAGTTGAAGTCCACAAGTCTTAAACTTGCCAAGTTTGAAGGCCCTTGTTCTAGGTAATTTAATGTGGAGTTTTTTGAGTGCTTCACAAGCTTGTTTGTTTGCCCGAGGAGGTAACATTGCTAATGAATGCAGGTTTGCTCCCTGTTTACATATAGCCACTTGCCCTGCCAGAATTGGTGGGGGTATGGTTTTCTCCCTGTTAGTTCCTTGATTCTCTACTTGTTTGCTATTAAACAATGTTTATCTGGGCGTTGGCTGCTGGAGAGGATTGTTGTTTCCTTTTTAGTTTTTATTGTCTTTTGAGTGGTGCATAAATGTGGTTTGTCTCTGTGTGTCTATTGATGGCTGATTTGTCTGAATTTCCAGGAATTTGCTAGCATTTTTGGATTTAGCTTAGTGCACAATGTTCAGTTTTCCAGCTGAAACTATACCTGAATCTGTCCACGTGTTTCAAGATTAGGGAGTTCTCATTCTGTCTTCTAATAGTTGGTGTTCATAAATGCACTATGCTAGTTTTCTGCCTGTTTGTTCTACATATTGGCTGTAATAGTCCTAACACTGTATGTTGCAGTTGGCTCTTGTTTTTTCTTTAGCTACCATGTTTTTTTCAGTTTACTTAAGATGTTTTAGAGGCATTTAGTTGGTTAGTGTGCTGTGGTGATGCTGTGTGGTTATAACATTCTGTTGGTTATTTCTGAAATGCTTCTGAGATGACTATTTTATTTAGTCATTTGAATATTCAAATGACTTATACTTCTACTGACATTCCAAGGATGTGTTATACTCAAATGAAGTACTAATCTGGAAGCAAAAGATTTCCCAAATGCAATAATTTAGGGACTTTTATGTTAAGACTAACCACAATAAATTCCAATGATGTCAATAGATTCTTGGATTGCAATCAACCCACTAATTCAATAAATTCTCACTTTGGAAGTAAAATTATCTGAGTTGTCTTCTTAAAATAGATTAAGCTAGTTTATCTACCTTATTTCCTAAAGTTTTTATATACTAACATTTATTTCACATCATTATATACTACACTATATTATTAGATTATGTAATATGAGTAATTTAAGTGATATGATTTCCTAACAGTAATTCTAAGTATTATTTTTTATAACTTATACACTAAACTGTACATACTGAGATGGCTGCAAAGTGCCATCTTTGAATGTTATTACATATTGGTCAACAATCAAAACAAAAATTGACAGACTGCTACATTACTCCATTTCTGTTTCCATAGGTTTACTTCTAAGCGATTATGTAGAGGACTGCAGTGTTAATGATACTTTGAAATCAAGTACCAAGAACATTACAGTATTTTTAAACAAAATTCAACTCAAGTAATAATGGCTGAATTAAACAAAATTTACTCCTAACGCTGAATAAACACACACTTCCATCCTCCTATAATACACCATGACAAGGGATATGCCAAACTTTTTTGACCTGGGCACTCTCCAGATACCTTGGCAATGCAGCTCCCAGATTTCTTAGCAATGGCCATGCAGGTTTAGGATTTCTTTGAGCTGGTTTGCAAATCAGAATGTGCAAGAAAGTGGGTTATGCATAGGCCGCTATCTCTCAATATGGGCTTGCTGCTGGCTGCAGTTCCAACCCAGCTTTAGACAGCCTTTCTTTTGTACGTTAAACTCAAGACCAGTCTAACCTAGTTTACAGAATATTATAAGATACATGTCCAGGGTAAATCCTGGTAAAACTCCACATTATTTATTACACGTGGCCGCAGAAACTGGAGGTTTCCCTATTTCTCTGTTGCCATCTGCACTTCTGCTGCAATTATTCTGAACCACAGCTCAATACCACCAGGAGCAAAGGGTTCCATCAACACCTGAGCATTCAGAACAGCCAAACCCGGGGGAGGGGGACCCACAGGGACTCGTGAGCAAATGCATTCCCATGAAATAAAAGCACTCGATGGGAATTGGACGCTGTTCCTTTTTTGGGGGGGAGGTGGGGGGGGAGGGAAGAAGAGTGTGGGACGTTTTTGAACTTGCAGGGAAACCATTTGAAGCACACACAGAAAATAGGGAGGAGATGAGAAGCTCCGGAACCGCTTGGGGCAAACCCTGTCTACACTCACTAGAATAAAGTGTGATCTGCCAGCGGGTTTGAATGAGCGCGCTGCCGGTAGAAACGCTTCTGGGGTCCCGCCGTTCTCTCCTCCATGGCCAACCAGAGTCAGGGACCCGGAAATGCCGAAACACGTGGATTCGCCTGCAAGTAGAAGTCGCAGGCAACTGACGTCACGGCGGAGCGCGGAGCGCGAGAGGAAATTTGCCCCGCCTTTCTTTTAAAGAGCTGATTGCGTGCCTATCGTATATGATGGGGACCCTTCGATGGATGGGGGATTTCTGGCAAATTTGGGGGGGAAAAACACCATATTCGAATAAAATACATTTTTTAACGTCTACATCCTTGCCTTCCCCGTTCTGTATCTAATAGCTGCAGGGTATGAAGATAGCAAACATTTATCAAAAGACGGATTTGGAGCCAACTTTTTTTTTAAAAAAAGACTTCATTTAGTGGCCATTCAAAGTTACAACATCACTGAAAGAAGTAACATGGCCATTTTTCACACTTACGACCATTGCAGCAACCCCCACGATCAAAATTCAGAATGTTGGCAACTGTTTCATCTGTATGATGGTTGTACTGTCCCAGAATAATGTGGTAACCTTTCATGATGTTTGAGAAGCAAAGTCAATGTGTAAAACAGATTCACTTAACAACTGTTACTAGCAACTGCAGTGATTCACTTAACTGTGGCAAGAAAGGTTGTAAAATGTGGGCAAAACTCATTTAACAAATGTCTCGCTTAGCAACACAAATTTTGGCCTCAATTGTGGTCATGTCGAGGACTACTTGTACTGTGTCACAACTTAGCCCACTTCTCAGAGGTAGTAATTTTTTTTTTTTTAGCATTCAGAACTAGCCACATAAATTATCTTGCTAAAGGTTTGCAAACCAGGTTTTAAAATTTATTATAATTGGTCACACAGTCAACAGGATGTTTAGAATGAATCTGGCATTTTTGTCGACCTATCTAGTGTACTATACTTCCCAAACACCTGGAATAGGCAGATATTGTTTGATTGTGTTAAAGGTATCATTTTCATGGTTGCACAGTCAGCTACATGTCTAGATTTGATTTGACATTTTTATCCAACTTACCAAGTCCCTCCTAAGGACAAGGGATAAGCAGATGTTGTTTGGTGGTGTTAGTGTTAAAAGTATTGTAAGCTTTTTCAAGTAAAGCTGCCTTCTGCAATTCACTGATGGTGATTTTGTAATTAGAAACCAAGAAGGAGAACTGGATTCTACTAACTGTGCAGTTATGTTGTCATTAGGTGTATTATAGATATCATGTTGCTTCTGCTGATACAATTTTGAACAGCCTATTTTAAAATTATTTTACACAGATGACATGATTACAAAAAAAGCAATGGACTGCACAGAAATGAACAACACAATGGAATTGCAGGAGAGGGAACATAAAGAATTCTATATGGCCTGGGAAAAGTGGTATGTCTGGTTAGAAAATAGAAAGAAAATATAATGCAAAATATAGAAGCCTTTGGAAGTGTAATTGTAAATAAAGTATATATATATATATATTATATATATATATATATATATATATATATAAATATATATATATATATTGTTTTTTTAAGGTTTTCGCGCGTTACTTTAACATGCAATGCAGTTCATCTTCCTTCGGGTATTATCCCACGTCATTGTAGTGCTTTTTAAAGTTGTAGCAACGTTTTGCAACAGAATCTCATCTGCCATCATCATACAGAAAGCCTGGGATAATACCCGAAGGAAGCTGAACTGCATTCATATATATGTTGTATGTATGTATGTATGTATGTATGTATAGGAGAATGGTATAACTGATGTCACAAATAACTGCAAAAATGTACCATATAATTTGTTTTTTTTAAAGGTGAAAATTTAATAAACTTTATCTTTAAAAAAATATTTTACTACTTTTATTATTTTTCAAGGTTTGTATAAAAGCAATACAATTGATGTTCTGATCATTTAGTGCTTCCAGGTTCAGTGTCGCCAAAGACAGGTCACCCCTAGAATTAAGGAGAAAATTCCCCTCAATAATTAATTACAATTAATTGTAATTAATTGTAATTAATTAATTACAATTAAAGGGTGAAATTACTTGCCTTCAGAAGTTGTGGGTGCTCCATCACTGGAGGTTTTTAAGAGATTGGACAGCCATTTGTCTGGAATATTTAGAATCTCCTGCTTGAGCAGGGGGGTTGGACCTGAAGACCTCTAAGCTCCCTTCCAACTCTATTATTCTGTAACTCATGTAGCAGTTGTCTGTTTACTTATGTTGTCCTGGTCAGAGAAGAGTGAATGCATACTTTTTCTGCTTTTGCACATTAAGTTGCACCAGGATGATTGCTTTTATCATGCAAGGGTCAGTCATAATTGCATGTTTTCCAGGGCTGTCTGCTAGGTACATCCAGCATTTACCAGCCACAAGAACAGAAGTTGACTCTTTGCTCACTCGCTTGAGGATGGAACTCATTGGTTATTTTTCATTGATCTTTAATTAATCACAAAAAGGAAAGAAAAAAGAGCAAATCACAAAATGAATAGTGATGGTATTGATACATTGTTAAAGAGAAGAAGAAAAGAAGTGCTTTAACACAAAAAAGTGAAAGAAATTAAAAAAAAAGATGTATGTCATTATAACAATAAATAGTTACAAGTCTATATATATATATTAGTATCTCATTTTACCCTGCATGCTGTTTTTACTACTTGTGTCTGTCAATTGGACTATTTTGAACATTTTATCACTCTTTTAAACAAATGTTTGACCTTGTTTAGAAATAGCCTGATTCATAGGTAAGAGTTATGGGATCATCTCTCCCTAGTAATGCTTATTATTCCATTAGATCCAACAAGAAATGTATGCTCCTGTTCCCATCTGTGAGAGAGTGCCATGCCCTGATCGTGTGGGTGACTGCACGTTTTGGTTAAATTGATTACAAGGAGGTATTTTTGGCTGCTAGTTTATACTGTGTGTTAGTCATGTTTTAATTATGATTGGGTTTGGTTTTCTGTTTTTATTATTTTTAAATTGTTCGCCACCCAGAGCTATGTATATCAAAGATAATTTTAAAATAGGTGGCTAGATGGCTAGGTGGATAGATAGATAGATAGATAGATAGATAGATAGATAGATAGATAGATAGATAGATAGATAGATAGATAGATATGGTGGATGGATGGAGAGAGGGAGGGAGGGAGGGAGAGATGGATATGCAAACAGGAATTACAAGGACCATCAGGCAAACTCCAACTTCCCCACATGCTCCCCCCAATGCTTGCCTCTTGTTAATCGGTTAAATTCATTTCACTGTTCTCCATCCCCTTTTAAGGAGAGGGATTGGTCATTGTTTTTCATAATACTGTTACTTTCTAATACTTGCTGGGAAGGAAACAAACTCAGAGGAATCTCGCAATTTTTTCCTTAAAATATCTGCTGAGCATGCTATGAATACAACACTATTTGTTGCCTTATTATTGCAGCAAAATAGAAATAAAAAATAGGTCCACATATTTATGCAGGCATACATTTTTGCTGGCTCCTGGATTGATGGATAACCCCTTAACTCAGCCTTCTGAAAGAGCTACCATATGTTTATCTAAAAACAAATGTTTGGATCACTTTAAGATCTCAGGATCTTTAAAAGCACCCCACAGAAAGGGTTCCTTGAAGTTTATTCATCTTCAAACCAGAACTCAAAGGCGGGATCTTGTCTAAATCAATCCATTTGCCCTGGTGATTATTACAGCAGTGAATTCTATAATATCTTCTATATAAGCCCAGGTGGCACAATGGTTAGAACACAGTATTGCAGGCTGATTCTGCTGACTTAGCCATCCATCCTTTTGAGGTCATTTTGGTAAAATGAAGACCCAGATTGTTGGGGCAACATGCTGACTCTGTAACAGTGGTGGGATTCCAATTGTTTTACTACCGGTTCTGTGGACGTGGCTTGGTGGGCATGACAGGGGAAAGATACTATAAAATCTCCAGTCAGAGGGGGTATTTGCCGGTTCTCCAAGCTACTCAAAATTTCTACTACCCGTTCTCCAGAACTGATCAGAACCTGCTGAATACCACCTCTGCTCTGTAAACCGCTTAGAGAGGACTGTAAACTATAAAGCACTGTGAAGCATTACATATAAATGCTATTGCTATTTTCCTCATGTGCTTGTTTAGGTAATTGCTGGTGGACATGAGCAGTGTACCAGCAATTCAACCAACAAAATTATGTGATTTCAAATTTTACTGAATTACAGTTGGTAGAATTACCACTGGTTATGTTAGCTACATTTTATGGGCACTAAAGTCAAGCATCTTGGCCATGAGATGTCAAGCTTGCTCTAGAGGCAGACTATGATTTATTGTCTCCTATGTTGCTCAATTATTTGAGGTGGTCTCTGAAGCAGATCTCCTGTCTTGGGTAGGCTCATGTAAAAGAAGGCAGTCTCTACCTGGTACTGCTATTTAGGAGTTTAAAGATCAAATAGTACTTAGCAATGGCACTTAGACTAATTTATATATTGCTTTACAGTGCTTTACGGCCCTCTCTAAGTGGGTTACAGAATCAGCATATTGCCCCCAACAATCTGGGTCCCCATTTTACCAACCTCAAAAGAATGGAAGGCTGAATCAACCCTGAGCTGGTCAGGATTGAACTCCTGGCAGCAGGAAGAGTTAGCCTGCAATATTAATCACTATGCCACCCTAGCTCTGAGTAGCAAAAGACTCAAAACCAACACCTTGGGGCTTGTGCATCATACTATATTATCATGTGATTTATTTGGCTTTGTGTGTAATGTGAATTCAGGCAAGTGTAGTTTATTCAAACGATCATACTTGGTGTAAAGATAATTGAAAAATGTGTGGAAGTCATTGGGATTTAGGGCAGCTGATTCAAAACAGCTGCGGCAAGTTGTATTCATTAAATCAGAGGCAGACAAACATCTGCTTGATCTGACTGGGTAGTATGGATAATTTCTGGATAGTCTTTGAATGCAGCCATATGAATGCTGCATAAACTTATCCAAGTAAGCTATTATCAAGGCATAGACATCTTTGGCAAAGCTATTTTATTTTGGAAGAGATGCAGCTGCTTCTGACGGTTATCTCACATTCCAGAAACCACACGACCTTCTGAAATCAAGGATTAAAAAAACAAAGGACTATTATTCTTTTATCTGAATAGCCTGAATCTTATATGTTCTATTTCCTTCACCACTCATTTCCCTTGAGAGCATTTAGTATGATTTTAAGAGTAGGCAGATTATAAGATTAATCCATAAATCAACCAGAGCATCAGTAGGAATGCTAACCACGTGTGCAAGAAGCTTCTCAAGAAGTGGTTCCCAATCTTACCATTGAACAATACTAATCTGCTAAAAATGCATTTCTGTTGGTTGGAATCTTTTGAAGTAGACTTTTGATATGTGTAATTTCAAAATATGACTTCTTAGTGTCATATTCAAGTGTACAGTTAGTCACTTTCTACCAAAATGGTGCCTTTGCAATCTGTTAATCAGGGTCCTGAGAAGTTGAAATTCTTTGATATTACAATTCAGTCTGTTAAACTGGTGTCCATTAATTTTTTTAGCACAAAGGACCCAGATAAAGTACAGATAATATGTCTCACATGTAGCTTGCATTTTTATAACCAATCTCTTTTCCTCCCTCTCTCCCCTGTTGGAAGTTAGCACCTACCCCTCTCCTAAAAAAATGAAATATCCTGGGAAATATTAAAAAGGCAGAATATTTCCTCTAAAAAGAGTAGAAACTCAGAAGCAGAAACTCATCTCAGAAGTAGAAACTCACCTGGGGTGGGATTCTACCAGTTCACACCTATTCGCTAGAACCGGTTGTTAACATTCTAAGCAGTTCGGGGAACCTGTTGTTAGAAGAAATTATTGGCCTAATCCTGTAAGGAAGGCAGGAAGGAAACATTCTGGTGTTGCTTACAGAAACTGCTTCTCCGTTAACTCTTATTACATTCTTGGCAGGACTGGACTTTCTATCTCAGGAACCTCTCTGGAGTTTTTTTCCCCTCCTTTGCTGATACTTTGCTTGTGTGGAGTGACTATTCAAAGTTACAACGGCACTGAAAAAAGTGACTTATGGCCATTTTTCACACTTACGACTGTTGCAGCACCTCCACAGTCATGAGAGGCTAGGTGAGGAGATGCATGCCTCGATGTGAGTGACATTGAGTTGGCCACACCCAGCCAATAACTTGACCACCAAGCCATGTCCACCCAGTCACATGACCACCAAACTATGCCCACTACCTATGCCACGCCCACAAAAGCAGTTGTTAAAAATTTGAATCCCACCCCTGAACTCAGCCTCACCTTTGTTAATGGGTGGGCCATTAAGGCCTGGGCCAGAATACTTTACATAACAAAGATCTCTAAATAAAACTATAGCAATTGCTCAAAAGACTTGTCAGGGCATCATCATCCAGCAAGGCTCAACCAAACCTGGAACTCAGGACAGCCTACAGAGTTGCCCCTGCAGGGCCCTATGGGAGTCTGACAACCAATCAGAATACAAGCTTCAATTCAAATCCCAACAAAGGTTATAAAACCCAGGCACTTTCAGCACCTCAGCCCTTTCTTGATCTCTTCCTTCACCTTGAAGCATGTGATCATCCTTCCTTTTCGTTCTGGAGCTCCAGGCCATGTGGTCCTCCTGTCTACCATTAAACCTTCCATACAGCCTCCATGTTTCCAATGTCTTTTTCCCCACTTGGAACTGAACCCAGAAGGATATTTTTTTCCAACACCCCCTCCCTCATCTTGTCAGGACCTAACCCTTCCATTCCTCCATCAACACCACCATCAAGCCAGAACTGATGAAGCTTCTTGGATGAGAAGCAAAACATCTGCTTCCTCAAAGGAAAAAACATAATCCAGCCTTTTGGAAAAGCCTTTTGAGAAAATTAGGTATGTTTAATTGAACAAAGAGAAGGCTTAGAGGTGATGTGGCCCACTTCCAATTCTTGAAAGGCTGTCCCAGGGAAGAGGGGGTTGATTTACCCTCCAAACTACCTGAAGGAAGGATAAGAAGCAATGGATGTAAGCTTGTCAGAGGAAAATCCAACCTGGAACTAAGAAGTTTGCTGAAAGTGAGAATAATCAGTCAGTGGAACAGTTTCTCTCCCAGAGTTGTGGGCAGAGGTGGGATTCAGCAGGTTCTGACCAGTTCTGGAGAACTAGAAGCGGAAATTTTGAGTAGTTTGAAGAGCCGGCAAATACCAGCTCTGACTAGAGATTTTACAATATCCTTCCCCTGCCACACCACCAAACCACACCCACAGAACCAGTGGTAAAAAAAATGAATCCCACCACTGGTTGTGGGTGCTTGCATCACTAGAGGTGTTCAGGAAAAGATTGAACAATCATTTGTCCAGGGTGGAATAAGGACTCCTGCCTTGGACAGGGGGTTGGACTAGAACAGGTCACCAACCTTTCGGACCTCAGGGACCACTAAATTCATAATTTTAAATCCTGCGGACCACTAATATCCAGCTGGATGGGCTAAGTGGTCATGTGATTGTGTGTGGGCATGGCCATCTTGATGTCACTCACATCGAGGGGCTCCTTGCCGGCCTCTACTCGCCCCTCCCCTCACAGCCACTCCTCGCCTGTCCACATGGGCTCCTTAAGGCACCAATAGGAAGCAGTTGTTGGAGGTAAGCAGCCACCACGAGAGAGTTGGCAAAACAGCTGGCTCAGTTCAAATTGGATCTGACCGAGAAGGAGACTCAGCAGAAGCACCTCACTGAGGACCATGAGCATAGGCTTTCCAAGCAGAGAGAAGACCTGTGGGAGTGCAAGGCCAGGTACCAGCACCTGGAGGCTCAGCGGGCTGAGATGGTCAGTCAGTTCCAGGCCATGAAGCAGTCCCACTGGAATAAGGCCCTCTGGCTCTTTGCCACCAGCAGCACTTCCCTCCAGCCTTCACCCAAAACTCTGCACCAGGAGGCTGAAGCAGACCCCAAGTCGGAATTTCTACCCGCTCTGACCCGCACAAAAAGATCCCAAAAGGGGAAACTCTCTGCAGCAATACAAATATTCATTGCACGTATTCAGCCCAGGGGCTGTAGTGTGAGGACCCCTGATTTAGTGCAATATAGAACATACAAATAATTTTTCTGTGGACCACCAAAATCTTCTCACAGACCACCAGTTGGTGACCACTGGACTAGAAGACCTCCAAGGTCCCTTCCAACTCTGTGATTCTATAGGTAATGAAATGGATTGCAACAAAGATGAGAAAAACCAAAAGGAACTGTAGTAAATGAAGAAAATAATGCTATTTGAATGGCAGCTTCAGTACTGAAGGACAAGAGGAAACATGGTATGAAAAAAAAAATCTGTTGGAACAAATGAACAGACACAAATCCAAATGGCCCTTTCCCAAATCAGCTGTTTCTTCATTCTTCTTTATGTGGGATTGCTGGGGCTCTTTTTTACTGGAAGAATGGCTCCACAGGGATTTTTAAAAAAAATATGAAACTGATAGAATGAATCACGCACTCACTCACTCACTGAATGTCAGCTGTTTCCAGTTGAAGAATTTGCCACATTATAAAACATTTTATTCCTTAATATAGATGTAAGGATTGTTCCATGGCCCAAACTAGCCTGCAAATATTTTCAGGTGGGCAGGATGAGAATAAAGAAAAACCGATATAAAAACTACATTCAAAAAGAATTCTAAGAGTACTCAAAACCCTAATTAGTACAGATTGGTGAATCTGTCAAAGACCTGGTTGATTTGCCAAAATAAGGACATAATATAGATACTTTATATTACTCTTCCTAAATATCCTGCATGTACTGATGGAGCTACATGGGGTTCAGTGCTTCCAGAGAGCTCAGAGTAATTAAGTAGTAGGAGCAACTACTCTGGCAAAATGTATGGGATAAAATATCTTGCTATTTGAAGAAAACTGTTGTCTTTATATATTTTATTTGCATTTCTACCCAGCAATAACTACATGCTCTGTCTCCAGTATGGAAAACCACTTAACTATGATTAAATTATATATCTCCTAGTTTTAGTATTCAGGTTTAGATACAAATTATGACCAGCATGATGGCCTAGTGGTGAAGACACTTGCCTCCACTGGGAAGGTTGAGAGTTGCATCTCCTAATTACGTTTCTGTTGTAAATGAATAGGAGATCTTCGCATATATTGATGACTCTGAATATTTAAATGATTCAACTTATATGACTCAAGTTTTATCATCATCTAACTAACTGAATTTGTCATGACACTTTACCAAAGGTTAATGGGAGTTCCTCACGTTATTCAAATCTGAGTTAATTTAACTTCTTCTGGATTTGATCAGCACTTTTTGGAACATCGATGTGACATTACGAAATATACAAGTTATTCTTCTACTTTCCAACAAGCTTACAGTGTTTCAGTCATAGTGCTCCAACAACGTGTCTCTGATGTCATCATCCTACTATTCGAATAATTTCTCAGTGAACATTTTTGCTTAAATTGCTTAGTCCTCCAAGAACCCTTTATTTCAGTTTGGAATTTTGCTTTCTGGTTTCCACCCATATTTTCCATATTTTTGGGAAAAGAACCATTTTTTTGGTGAGATTATTAATTCCAGCACTTGACTACTTAGTTGAATCCTTTTCCAAAGGAACTTCCATCCTAATTTAAGTAATGGAGGCAATGATTCATATTTCTTTAAAAATTTAATTCCTAATAATAATGTATTTGATATACATCTAGAACCGATAATGGAGAATGGATTTCTTGATGCAAACTTCCCAAATTCTTGATCAGCAACACTTCCAATAGATAAAGTTCCGTTCCATTACTATTACAAGGTTGAAAGTTCCTTGATCCTCACTGGGTTCTGTTTGTGCTGTTACCAGGCTTAAAGAATCTTATCAGAAACCTATACCTCTTCCACTATTTCTTCAAAATGTAACCTACTGTAGTTTGTGTCGATCCATTCATCAAAATATGAACCAGCTCAAATAAATGACAACCTCATCTCCATTACTATTCCTATATTTCTGCAAGTCTGTTTTTTTCGATGCTTGAATTCAGTTATTGTGTTATTGTGTTTCCCTTGCTGTCCTTACAGAATGAAAACATCTAATGGATCAGAGGGGAGATTGGCCCCATTCATTTCAAACCATGAAGGAATTATTTCCTTTCCTCTCAACAGCAAATTGCTGCTAATGTAAATATTTATACAGAAAGTTGTTGATTTAATGGCCATCCTTTCTGATTTCAATCCAAGAGCAAGTTGCTTTCAAGGAGTTTTGTTTTAATGATCTTAGCAAGCCAAACATGGAGTGGAGTCAGTTCTTTAGAAATGTCATGAGAACTTGTTGGGAGAAATGTCCATCTGGGTTCAGTTCCAAGTGGAGAGAAAGATACTGGAAACATGGAGGCTATTTGGAAAGATGATTTAATGGCAGTAGGACCACATGATTTGAGGTCCTGGGCAAAAAAGAGCACATGGGTGAGAAAGGGAGAGAGATTCATAACCTCTGTTGGGCTTTGAACTTGCTTCCTGTTCCTGATTGGTTGTCCGATTCCCATGGGGCCATTGAGGGGCAACTTTGTAGGTAGTCTTCATGAGTCCCAAGCAGAAGTAGTATCCAGCAGGTTCTGACCAGTTCTGGAGAACCGGTAGCGGAAATTTTGAGTAGTTCGGAGAAGCGGCAAATCCCACCTCTGACTGGAGATTGTACAGCATCCTTCCCCTGCCATGCCCACCAAGCCATGCCCATGGAACCAAGTAGTAAAAAAATGTGAATCCCATCACTGGTCCCAAGCCTGGTTGAATCTTGCTGGGTGATGTAATCTTCCAAGGTGCCATGTGGTGAGATGGGTAGAGGGCTAATCCTATCATGTCCTGATGGTCATGTTTTAATCCCATCACCCTGGAGCTGAAGATCTTCTGTGTTGTAGATAAGGTGTCTTTTGTATTTCTGGAGCTATTAACAAAGGGGGGGGGGCACTTTCCAAGAGCAGGTTTCTCCTCTCCTTATCCAGGAAGGTATAATATTCTGCCTTTTAAATATTTCCTAGAATATTTCATTCTTCTAGGAGAGGGGTGGGTCAGAGGTGGTATTCAGTAGGTTCTGACCAGTTCTGGAGAACCAGTAGCGGAAATTTTGAGTAGTTCGGAGAACCGGCAAATCCCNGCGGAAATTTTGAGTAGTTCGGAGAACCGGCAAATCCCACCTCTGACTGGAGATTTTACAGTCTCCTTCCCCTGCCATGCCCACCAGGCCATGTCTACAGAACCGGTAGATAAAAAAAAATTGAATCCCACCACTAGGGTGGGTGCTAACTTTCTACAAACTAACAGCAAACTAAAATTAATAACATTCATAAGGAAAAGATGAACATAGATTTAACCAAACAATAATAATAAAGACATCTCCTGTTTCCTGTAAGCCGCTTTGAGTCGCTGTGAGCGAGTAGTCAGCAATATAAAATTTCCAAATAAATGAATAAAAAAAAATAATCATTTCCTGTTTACAATAAATTCCCACAAAGTACTCCTTCAAATAACCCAGATCAGTATGACCATTTCGATAAGGCCTGACTCTCTCAGCAGATCTGGGTGTGTTCTGAATGAAAGTCCCTTTTAAAAATCACTTCACTGACAGTGGCATTTTCTTTTTCACTATTATTTCTCCCTGTTACTCTGGATTGGTCCCTCAGCTTCCTCTGTTCTTTTTCAGAATTTATTATCTCTCTTTAATCCAGAGTACCTTCCTCCTTCCCTCCCTGCCTGTCTCCTTCCCATTCTTCTCTCTTCAACCCAGTTGACTTTTTCTTCCGTTGCCTAGGTAACCAGCTGTAATCCCAGATCTGCTGTAGCCACTCAGGCATTCCATGTCCAGCTGTAGCTACACCCATCATGTCAAGATGTTCCACCCAGCACAGATCTGGGAAGGATTAAAAACCTACCTATAGCTAACTGTGGGCTATAGGAGTGAAAACTCCTAAATACTGAAGCACCACATGTCTAGTTTTATACTCAAGTCATGTACTCACAGATAAGCCAGAATTTTAGATAGAAAAATACACCCGCCCAAAAATCAGATTTGGATTATCTACAGATGGGCTTATTTGCAAGTATACTTTTTAAAAAAACCTGCATTTCCTGATATACTCACAGATAAACATTGTGTAAGCCACCTTGAGTCACCATAGGACGAATAGATGGCAATATGAATTAAATTAAATAAATAAATAAACCCATTTACAGTTAAGCAGACTCTCACATTTTTAACCAGAATATTAAAAATGTGGGTCAGCTTATCCAAAAGTGGCACATTTTTCATGGTATCTGATGAGTTTGCCTGCAATCCTGAATAAACTTAAGAATTGAAGAATTTAGCAAAAAGCTAAATAAGATTTTGATCCTAGAAAGTTATAAAAAGACGAAGGTAAATTAGATAAATTTGGAGTACTGAAATTTTTAAAAAGGATTTTTTTAATTATAAAGAACAAACAAAATCTTGTGGAAGTAGATCCTGTTTAGGGTTTTGCAAGCTATAACAAATATAAGTAATTGCATGATTTTAAAAACTAAGCTCTCGAGGGAAATAAAAGATTTTAGGTAGAAAAAACAAAGAAGGTCACAAAATGATGCAAAACGTAACAATGAAAATACTGAAGGACATTTTTGAAGAATGGAATCAGAAGTTAGGAGGCACAGAATCAACAATATCAGTACAGGTTGTCCTCGACTTATAATCCCAATTAAGCCCCAAATTTATGTTGCTAAGTGAGACAGTGGTTAAGTGAGTTTTGGCCCACTTCATGACCTTTCTTGCGATAATTGTTAAGTCAATTACTGCAGTTAAGTCAGTAACATGATTGATTGTTAAGTGAATCTGGCTTCCCCATGGACTTTGCTTGTCAGAAGGTTGCAAAAGGGGCTCACATGACCCTGGGATACTATAACTGTCATAAATATGAATCAGTTGCCAAGCATCTGAATTTTGGTCAGGTGACCATGGGGATGTTGCCATGGTTGTAACTATGAAAAATGTTCATAAGTCACTTTTTAAATGCCATTTAACAGTTGTTAAATGAATCATTGTAAGCAGAGAATGGTGTCTGTGTCAGAATATTTGCAGCACATCCGACCAACACACAAGTAAATAATTCTTCAGGATTCATCTACATAAGAAACTTCTTCATATATAATACCATACAGAAGAAGTCAGCATACAAAAATCAGGAACACAGAAGCAATAGTCACAGAAGCAAGTCGTTACAGAATAGAGAGACATAGAGAGGCCCAGATTTACAGAGGCCTAGGTTACAGAGGACAAACCAACTCTTATATATAGTTCAGCAAGTCAAAGCCACACCCAGACTCCAAACTGTCTCTTATGGCCCCATACAAAGCAAATGGTATATTTCAGTTTCCAAGCAGCCCCCATTGGCTGACCTATTGAACAGTCCCATTGGCTTAACTGTTGCTATGTCTATTCCAGTTCATGAACTGTTGTAAGTCGAGGATTACCTGTAATGGTGTCTGCTTATATGGATAGACTATATTCATACAGCCTTATATGTGTATATTTATGTAGTCATATAAATATGATTCATGATAGCATTATATAAACCATTTGTATGCTTGAACCTAAGTTATTGTATTGTTGACCTTTGGGATTTGAATGTGCACTGTATATCTCCCAGGAATATTAGGTTAATTATAATTTCTGAACAAAACTTTCCACAGCATTTTATTATTGTTATTGTACAGTACTACTGTGGTTGTTGCTTTTCTACAATGCTTATAGGTAGCTTTGATTGAAGTAGTTGATACATTAATTCATTCTTTATTCATTAATCAGTAAATAAGATGGTATCATTCCATTTAGTTATATACTGCCTATTGTGAAATCTCTTTTGAAAAATCCCAAACTGGATGATTGCCAGTCTCAAATTTTCCATTTCATTACAAAGCATTCAGACATGAAATAGTATCTTGATTTCATGGATTTTTTTTTAATTGACAAAGGATATATTTTCAATTTGCCATTGTAAAAACACTAGATTTCATGTTAATGTTGTTTAGTTTTATTTCTGCAGAAATAGCCAAAAGAACAACCCATCTTGGCCTCTTTAGTTACCCTAAATCTGCCAACTTTTTTGGTCTTCCCATTTTGATTTGAATTATTAGTGGAAAGTTGCATGTCATGTTCATGTAGAAAAAAATGCATTTCCAAATCTCTAGGCAATTCTTCCGACATCCCCCCTTTTAGAGATTTGGAAATGCATTTTTTTCTACATGAACATGACATGCAACTTTCCATTATTCAGTACCCTGAGCTGAAACCTGCAGACCATGGATGAGAACTCCTAAACTGTCTGAAGATTGGAAAGGAAAAAACAAGGACAAAAATTAACTCTGAAATAAAGGATTCAGAGTATTCTTCATGGGTTAACATTCAAAGGTGTTCTGAATCTAACTTTGTATCTGGATGGGCAGATAGTAGTTATGGCTAATAATATCTATCCCTTGTTAAAACCCATTCTTCAATTGTAACCAATCCAGAGATCAATTTTGCCCATTATAAACCCCCCCCTCCTCTTCTCTTTCTCTCTGTCTCTGCTATTCCTCTACTTGGGATGGACTTTAACTGATGAACAGATATAAATGATTATAGAACTAATGCAGTCTAACAGTAATGGATAATAATAAATATGGCTTAATTTCAACCAAGTCAGTGAGTGTTTTTTTGAAAGAACTCATATAATGCATGTTTTGCAATAACGGTTTTAACAGCATCCCTGATTATGGTATAAACTGGCAATTGCTTTTTAAACTGCAAAGAGAAACCAGGATTTTTGAGGACTCTCTTCTTTTTCAGCAGTGTTCCTATCCCTAAGAAATATGGGAGAGCCCTTTGTACCTACTCCACTGGCAGACTGAATGCAGTATGACAGGTTGAGGAGTCAAGTTCATATCATCTTGTTTATTGTGGTATGCAGATACCTTGTTCATGTTTTTAAGGAACATCCTAATGAGACTGTTACTGTCTCATCCACTGTTCATTGTAGAAGCAACTCAAAGTCCTCTTTAAATGTATTGCTATTAAAGCAGGGATGGTTCAGGCAAATTGGTAGCTCCGAGGATCATCTGTGAGTGAAACATTCACTCCGACGATCAGCTGTTGGTATTAAAGTGGTATTCCCTCTCTTCTTCTAATCTTGCCATACAAACTCTAAAGGCTCTGTGAAAAACCTAGTGATGACACAGTCCAGCAGTGATACGACCTGGCATTTAAGTCTGCTGCAGTTCCCCTTCCAGTCCAATTACTGGGCATTGCCTTCTGTGCCATTTGGCTTGGGAGGGACATACAACTTGTTGCTGTAGTTTTTGATAAGGGAGTATTGATTGTCTGAAAAACTGGTTCTATTTTCCAAATAAATGTGTGTCTTCCAGAAGATTGAATCACATGTGTTAAAAACTAGCAAACAAATATTAGTTGACAAGTTGGTGGCCTTTGTGATGGACTTGGTATATTGAGAAGGAAATCAGTTGATCTGACTGCAAGCTGCAGCCTGATTGACAGGGCAGGGTTTTTCTGTTGCTGTTTGTTGTCGTGGTTTTATCAGTCTCAAGAAAAGGAAGGGGGAAAGGAGGAAAGAAGGAAGAAAAAAGAAAGAAAGCTCTTTTCATTTCCTGATGGAAACTACCTTCTGCATCCATTTTAAAATGGGCTACAAGACAGACCAGATATCTGCCTCATATAGAGTAGATATTGTTTATTTTTGGCACACTATCAATCACCCAGGAGACCAATATCTTTGTGACAAAACATACAGAAGCATTCTGAATAGGAAAAGCACTGAATAAAGAACACCTCCCCTAACCTAACCCCATCCTGTCACACATTACAGACAGTAACTAATAGCTGTTTTTCCATGCCAGCAGAAGATTCTGAATGAGAGAGAAAAAGCAGTCAGGATATCTGTCAATCATTGCCTAAAATTCTTCTACAGTAAATCTGCAAAGACAGCACTGCTCCCCAATCTAGTTTCTACACTGTAAAGCTCATTCAAATTCTGCCAGCCAACTTTAGTTAAAGCCCATGTCGCACAGCACCAATGGATGGAAAGAGGATGTAAAATGGAGAGAAACACTTGCCATCCATTGGTTAACGCGATGCATCATAAGCGATACGTGACTCTGTAAATTCACTGCACTCCATTGTTTTCATACATCTCTATCCGTTCCAGGCATCCATAAAATACTGAGATTTCTATCCGCAGTCAGGGAAAGTTTGTGGAGCTGCAACAAATTTTTTGAGTTCGCAAAAGTACCCACACGCATCCTGTTTATATCATCGCTCCTGCATATGGGGATACATCCTGTTATAGTCCGTCGTCATCCGATATCGCGTACGCTATTCTCCGTAGGTCATCCGCTGCGCACCGCACAACTCACATCGCTCCTAGCTCGGAATAATTGGAGCACAGGGAGGAAGTGAACAGACCGTGGCATGGACAACACAGGCGTTCGTCAGCATCGGACCCCATAGAAACGCGATGAACGAGAATGACAAAGCTCAATACATATAGCATTAAACAGAAACAAACGTTCGTTATAAGGGTGACCGTATCTCAGATTATTTTAGGATGTCTGCAGGATGAGTAGAGGATGCAATAGGAACCTGAGGGCAGAAAGCCTATATTGTGCCTATTAAAGGAGCGAGGAGAGAATCACCTGGATCTTCACTTTCAGTCCAGCAGGCCCTGCAGTGCAGACCTCTCAGCCTTCATCTTGCTCTTGCTCTTCCGAAGGCATCCAGATCATAACTCACACCATCGGGATGATACATCCGCTCCTCTTTGGTAGCACACCATCGTTAACAAAACAGTGACAAAAGGCCCGTCTAGCAGGCTTTTTGTGCGCACCTGTTCTATGTGAAGAAAAGGAGGCATTCCAGACATGTGTGTCTGGGGTCACGGAGAATTGGGATGCATGAGACAGTAAGCCTGTAGTACGGACCTGTATAACAGAGCTGAGTGGTGGAGTTGAGGAACAAAGACACCGCGTGCAGTTCCAGCACCTTCATGCAGGACTAGGCCTTGCCAGCCTACTCAGATGAAAAGTTGGGGAGCGATTGGAGAACCGCAGGTTGACCAAGGCAAAACACCATTTACTGGACCAGCCTGGACCCAGGGCTGGAAGGCTGGCACATAAACTCTGCACCACCTGGCTCAAGGGACAACGTACAGGAACTGCAAGTGATGCCGGCGAAGGGTGCACAACAAATGGAAGCCCATACAGCATTGTGGTTAGAGAAGTGTGCAGGACCGGTATCATCGAAGAATAAGCTGGAGGAGCTCCTCTCAGGTGCCCTGCACTGAAGGAAGGCGTGGAAGAAAGTTGGCAGAATCAGAAGAGTGGTTATTAGAAAAGCTGGACTTCACCACACATCCGTTGGAGCCATATAGATGGGAAGGCACGTGGCCGGTGCACAACGCTCCACGCCGCCGAACTCAGGGTCACTTATACAACTATAAGGGCTTCTTCAGCATCATCCTTCTTTCGCCATGGGTTGATGCTGACAACATCAAAGTTCATGTTCGATCGATGTTCAGTGCATACCGGCTCATCTTCAGATTGCCCAGGTATACCAACTGCCAAGTCCCTCAAGGAGGGGCTTGGAATACGCAACCTCATCATATGGCTTCCCAGATCCAGACTCCTGCACAACAAGATGTGCCTACTTCAATCGTGGGGAATTGATGCCCTTCTCCGCAGAAACTGCTACACGATGGAGCCCTACACTTCCAGACTCCCCTCAACGCCGTGAAGAGAGGATCGTCCAACTGACACGGCTGATCCCAGGCAGACGACGGGTGGTGGAGAATCGCCTTGGCATCCTGGCCAGTCAGGTTTCAGGACTGTCTCTCACCACCATGCAGCATCGCCACCAGATGACCGTGAGGAACATGCGTGGGAACTTGCTGCATCCTGCACAATCTCATGCGCAACCCGCTAACTTCTGCAGTGTTGCAGGAACCTAGGCTTGTGGAAGCTGCCAATAATAGGCAAATGGGAACATTGTAGGCCCGTGGTGGAATGGATGGCAAGGGTGATATACCTCGAGCAGATATGTGGTATGTGCAAGCCCCAACAGAGCTTCACGTGCTAAGGGAAGAAGCAGAGCAACCTCCTGAAACATCTGTGGTTGGCAAACTCCCCAGCTGGAGCAGTGGAGTGGGCAAGACAGGATGGTAGATTGCTTAATAGAGCCATGCTTCTTCTTTGAGCCTGTTCTCATCTTACACTCGATGAGATATTCGTCGCCATGTATGTTTGAGTGGTCCCTTCTGCAATGAACAGGGCATTTATAAAGAGTTGTTGTTTATGTTGAAGCATTGTTGATATACTGATTACCATTTGTTGATCTGGATAATAAGGCCATAGGTGTGGCATCCTGGGAGGGTGACCATACAGTCCGCACTAGATGCTTGCACTGAGTACGTTTATCTATCCTCACTGGCTATCCGCTACCCATGCCGACAGGATATTTACCCATCCTAGAATTGTATCCTAACTCCATGCCCACAGGGCTATTACCGCATTACCACAAGTATCCCTGCCCATCCCACTGCTATCTTGGCACCATCCCACAGCTATTACCGATCATAAGGTATCCCTGCCGATGCCACTGCTATCTTACCCATCTCCCGCACAACGCCATCGCAAATGCTTTAAACCTATTTTTCATATCTTCCAAATTCTTTAGTCTTGTCTCAAATATTCACACCGAGGGACATTAGGGCATCATTTTCTTTCAAAAAGAACTGACCAAGTGTGGTAGGATATTTGTCCTCAGTCCATTCCCTAATATCTAATTATTAATATCCTTAAACCTCTAACAACTTTATGTAAGACTCACCAACTGGTAGCATACCCCAAGTAAAGGTTGGCCCAAGCCAAGATAAAGTCACACAGTTGCAACCCGAGTGCTCCTGGCACTCATCTATCAGCTCACTCGTGAGGTGTGCCCAAAAGTCTCAGGCGGTAGAAGGTCCAGGGTGCATGAGGAGGTGGCTGCTGCCTGGAGTGCTGGTCTGACAGGCGCTGCCCACGGTTGGTGCCTGGTCCCGAGAGGCACAAAGGGATGGTGTGTGGAGGAAGCTCTCAGAGAGCTGGCTCGTGCCCGTGATGTTGAGAGCCCCTTCCTCATGACATGGGGTTCAGTCCCAAGACCGATCACAGATGTTCTGGGCCGGGCTTGGCTGTGGGGTGGAGGAAGGAGGAGTGTAGTGGGCGTGTCTGGTCTGCAGCTGAGCGAGGTGAGGTGTGGGTGGCATCTGTGGCGTGGGCTGGCATCTGTGCGTGGGTGGCATCTGTGAGCGTGGGTGGCATCGGTGGCAATAGGTGTCATCGGGTGTCATCAGTGCATCGGTGAGCTACAATGTACCTGTGCCTGGACTGGGAAGCGGCTGCCTGTGCTGTCTGGAACTCTGGTAAGCACAGCCTTGGTAGGTAGGGCTGTGGAAAAGCCTTGGAAGGGCTGTGAATTACTGGGGTGGAGGACAGACCTGGACTGGGTTGGAAGACAGGTTCAGCTCGGCCATGGATGGTTGTGCAGGAAGACCGGTGATCCTCTCCTTTTTCACCTGGTACTGTGATTCGGCATGTCCATGAGGGTCTGGTTGACGTAGGATAGGAAGGGCTTGCGGTTTGAGGAGGTAATGGTATCCAGGTGTGTACCAGCTGAGAGAGGAGGAGATCTATGCTGCTTTTGATGGTGTCCCTGATCTCCAGCAGGCTCAGTGTGGCTCTGCCCTCCAGTTGGCTCTCTGCCTGCTTTCTGTGGAGGTGGAGCTGGGTGTGGGTGTGGTTGGTCTCTGGTGGAGTGCCTCTCCTTGCTCCCATCGCATCAGGGGGTCCTCGCACGCGCTCCGCCACAGGGAGTGCAGCTGTCGGGGGGTTCCCGTCGTGGGCGCTCCACAGATACCTGCCATGACACAGAGCTGACTCTTGCCAGAAAGAGGACTGGCTCTCTGTGGGCTGCCTGAGAGAGAGGGTAGACAGAGGGGCTGCTCCTCAAGTGGCGGACTTCACCTCCAAGAAGCTGCACTTGGCCATCGACATAGGTCTCCCAGTCGGTGAGCTTAACCATGGCCTAGCCAGACTTCTTGAGGTGCAGCTTCCCATAAAAGGGTGTTGTATGTGCTTCCACCACCACGAGGAGAGGACACTCCGAAGTGTAGCCCAGGCTTCTCGCCTTCTCTCTCCAAGCCGCCTGCTTCCTCTTGGTGTGTCTCGCGATGGCCTGTGTCCCTTCCACCACAGGTACTCGTTCTCCCTCAGCCATTCGGCACTCTCATCAGTGTGTTCCTCTTCGATGAGTACTGCCTCCTCTCCTATCTCGCATATGCTCTTCCTCCCTCTGGCAGGGCTCTCTGGGCCCTCATCAGAAGGGCTTGAGGTTCTAGGGACTGCTCCACCACACCACCAATCAGCAGCTGCAGCAGCAACAACAGCAGCAGCAGCAAAGCAGCACCAGCAGGACCACGCACCAGCAGGACCAGCAGGACCAGGATCAGCAGCAGCAGAGTAAGCACCAGAGCACAGCATCAACAGCAGCAGCACCAGCAAGATGTAAGCACCAGCCAGAGCCCCAGACCAGGAGCACGCACCAGCAGAGTAAGCACCAGCAGAAGCACACAGCACCAGGAGCAGCGCCAGCAGAGTAAGCACCAGCAGAAGCACAAGCACCAGGAGCAGTACCAGCAGAAGCGCAAGCAACCAGCAGAGTCAGCCGAGCAGCAGAAGCCCCAGAGAAGCAAAGTCAGCGCCAGGGGTGGGATGGTGGCCTGTCCCTTTTGCCAGGGCTGGCAGAAGTGGCACAGGCTTCCTCTCTTCCATGGTTGTTGGCTGGATGATGTTCTGGCAGCAGGTCTTTTCCTCTGATGGTGACCTGCTTGCGAGCTGCATCCTTTTAATATCCACGGGGCTGACACCATGCATCCTCCCCGCAGCGCAGTGAATGCTTTGCATCTAGCGGCATCTGCTAGCTTCGTGATGCATCCGCTGTTATCCGTTCTGCATCCATTCTGCATCACTATCCTTTCCGCTGCGCATCTGCTTCGCTGTGCTCCCTCGGAAGGCCCTGTGGATGCATCACTCCGCTCTCACATCCGCTTCCATCCGCTAGGCTTCTGTGGAGCATCCGCTTTACATCTCGCTATGTCATCATCCTCGTTCATTCCCTTTCTTGTTGTTGTTCTTCTGTTGTTGTCCGCTCTGTTTATGCAAATTTGGGGCACTTTTGAGAGCGGATAACAATGGATGGAAAATTTTCTCTTCCGCTGTGTCCTTTATACATACTTTTTGCATCCGTTGGCCTATGTGACAGGCCCTTAAGATAGGAGGAACACAGATAGGACAGATGTAAGGAAGAGGCTCAGGACACAGGGACACTCTAGATGGCAGTGAAAAAAAACCTTTCATCACTTTCCGATCGGCCTTAAGCTCTGACTTTACTAATAGTTAACAAGTTACGCAGCTCCTTTCATAAAAGCCAGGTGCATTGCTGTGGCAGACCAAAACAAACTACATTAGCTTTTTGGACATGTTTAGGCTTCCGTTGAGTTGGTCTCGGGGGTGGGATTCCACTGGTGTAGCAATCAGTTCGGTGATCGTGTGCTCCGCATTTAGAAAAGCTCTAATGCTTACCTTCTACAGCAATCACTGTGAATAAAACAGCTGAGGCACAGCAAACTGCGAATCAGCTGTGCTCTAAAAAAAGGAAATAAAGCACAGGAAAGAGCAGGAGTGTGTGGGCAGACCCACATGCTCGTAGCAGAGAACTGGTTCGCTGCCAGCTGATCTTTGGAGCAAGGGGTTCACCTGAACTGGCCTGAACCGGTAGAATCCCACCCCTGCGTAGTCTCTGCTCTGTTGTATTGTTCTGTATAAAGTGATTAAAAAAGTCAAGACAGCAGCTGTGATCTCACAATCAACCATCCCTCTTTTTTTCGCATATGTTGCTTCTAGCTCAGTACAAATTTGATTTGTTCCTTTCTTCCATGATCAAAATGCATTTCCCATTGCAGAACATCTTATTCCAAGATGGTGCCTTGCAAATGTGTTGGACCAGAATTCCCAGAATTCCCAGCCTACACACACACACACACACACACACACACACACACACGCACACACACACGCCCTGAGGAGTTGGGACTTGGAGACCAACACAGCTACAGAACAGAAGAAGACATCTTAGTTGATCCTTGGATCAGAACTTCTTAGCACAATTAGTCCTCAACTTACGACCACAATTGAGCCCAAAATTTATGTTGCTAAATGAGATGTTTGTTAAGTGAACATTTGCCCCATTTGACCATCTTTCTTGCCATTGTTGTTAAATGAATCATTGCAATTGTTAAGTGAGTCTGGTTTACCCATTAACTTTCCTTGTCAGAAAGTTGCAAAAGACGATCACATGACCCTAGGACACTGACCCATCATAAATATGAACCAGTAAGCCAAGCATCTGAATTTTGATCACATGANGGGGGGGGGGGGGGAATCCTGGAGGAAGGCCATGGTAAAGATTCTGTATTGCTGTTTAAAAAAACTACAGAACTGCCCACCTGGAGGGATTACTTTCTCCTACCCAGTGTTTGACCAAACACGATAAACACAAGTTCCAGGTGTTTCTGTTCTCCCCCCCCCCAAACCAGAGTGATAACCCTCTGCTGGAAATCTGCTGTTCTTTCTGTTGATGGAAATGTTTGTGGGTGGTGAGTGAGGTTGGCCTGTACCTGCAAGTTTCTGCGGAGGATTAAGAGCCCACTGGATTCTAGAAGTCATGGCCATTTGAATCCAGCAAGCAATCTGTAGACAGCATTGCCAGCTTCACCCTCCATTTATTTTCAGGCTTGCTGTGTAGAGGATGATGGGTGGGTGGATGGGTGGAGGAGTGGGGGAGAATACATCAGAAGGAAAAGGAATACTATTCATCCAGTATCTAAGATTTCCAAAATCCCCCCACCTCCCCTCTGCACTGCTACATTTACTGTATGAGAAAAAATTTCCCTTGCAATGAAAAGAAGCAGGTTTTTTTAGCTTAATTATTTGTTTGTGTGTGTAGGGGATTTTCAGGAGGGTATACATGTGGAGGGGAAAGCTGACTGCTTGCTGTTCTTTGTGATCTCTCTCTCTCTCTCTCTCTCTCTCTCTCATTTAGGAAAGGAAAAAAACAAAACTTCCACTGGAGAGAAAGGAACATTATAACACATGGCATAAGGGCAGGGTGGTAGTGGTTAAAATGCTAGATGAGTTCTGGGGAAGCCTTGATTTAAGTTCACCTTCAGCCATGGACGTTCACCATGGGTAACTTTGTCAGTCCAATTTAAGATTTTTTAAAAAGCAATAAATGAAATAAGGTTAACCCTTCCCTTCCCAAGTATTACTTCTGTGGAAATACCTTTCCAGCATGATGTTTAAGCTGATCACCCCCCTCCATTGTCACCTTATGTGGGCACCATATATAATAGGATAGTCTCTATGGGACTTTTCTGTCCATTCTCAAAAGCATTGTGTTGTTACATGGTTCGTCTCTATTTTTTTTTAAAGGCACAATCTGTTATTTTCCAGAAAGGGTTGATGCAGAATATGAATAGATTCAGGGTTTCAGTGTAAGAATTTTAACTCAGAAAAATGGACATGTGCATTGCAACCCTTGTTAATAGCTGACAAATGAAAGGAAGCACGTAGTAAGTGAGATTCTTTTCTGAGCTGTTTGAAAAATTTAAGATTATCTAGAAGTTGCAAAAACAATATTGAGGTGGTCAAAAGTCTAAAAAGTAATACAGAGGTCTGAAAGCTATATTTCCTTAGTTTAATATAACATCTTGTTTTAATTTATGATCATGTTTTTACAGATCTTTTTCATTAGTATTTTTTTTTAATTAAATTGTACCCCTGATAACTCCTGCAATAGAGTGACTAGTATAAATAGAAGAGAATGTTTGTAGATCAGGGCTGAACTATGCGGTCCTTGGTGCTCTCTGAGCTTGATTGTTTTTTGTAGATGTTTCATTACTAAACTAGATAACATAATCAGTGCTAGAAGCAGTGGTGGGAATCATTTTTTTTTACTATCGGGCGTGGCTTGGTGGGTGTGGCAGGGGAAGGATGCTGTAAAATCTCCAGTCAGAGGTGGGATTTGCCAGTTTTCCAAACTACTCAAAATTTCCGCTACCAGTTCTCCAGAACTGATCAGAACCTGCTGAATATCACCTCTGCTAGAAGGAAGTGGAGTTTGCTCTCTATTTATATACTAGTGCAGGGGTGTCAAACACAAGGCCCGCAGGCCAGATCCGGCCCACAATGTGGGTTGGAATCAGCCCATGGGCCTGTCCTGAAAAATGTACAGGGCTGGCCTGTGTCACTCCAGCCTGGTCTACCCAATGTGAAGAGGAAACATCGAGCCAGTGTGGCTTCGGCCCAGTCTACCCAGAGCAAAGACTTTGGAGCGTGGTGTCAAGCTGGCCACACCCACCCAGTTGGCCACACCCACCCAGTTAGTTTCGCCCCTGCCCAACGTCAACCACAGCCCTGATGTGGCCTTCAATGAAATTGAGTTTGACAACCCTGTACGAGTGGCTTGCCCTGACTAATATTTTGACTAGCAAAATCTTGACTTGCAGGTAGTTTTGGTTGTTAAGAGTTGGGTTGACTTGAGAATTCCCTTCAGCTGGGGGGGGGGAGTCTAGATAATGGAGATTTGAGTCCTTTTCCAGTCCTTCCATTCATTGTGGCTCTATTGACCATGCTAAGTTACCACTGAACCTGGAGATGCTCCTCCTGAATTTCAATTCATTCTCAAACAGGACTTCGAATATATCACTAAGAAAATAGAAATCTTTCCAGCTTTCCTGAGGTAGTTGAAATGATAAATGGGGACAGAAATAAAGCATATAGAGGCATTTTTAAGCAATGCGACTATGGGGCCAATTTTGTTCAACATCCATTTCTGTGCTCCTCCCAAATTCATCATCATTCCTAAGCAAAATTTATCTGGTTGTAGATATTGGTTTACTTCTTGGAATTGGTTTACTTTGCTTAGAATACTTCCTACAGTTGTGCAATTTACTTGTTCTGACTCATGGCTCTTTCTTATAGCTAAATCTTGAATGTCTTCTAACAGCCTACCAGTGCATAAGAGGGTTGGGGATGGAGAAATTATATTTGGGGCTATAGTTACCAGCCAAAAATAGCCTCCTTTTTTAGATTCTTAAATGGCTTTATAAGAAAGCAAATATGTTACAATTCAGGTAAGAGCTTAATTGAAAAAGAAATGACAGCTGTGGATCAAACCATGTTGGTTTGCTTTTTCTTTCCAGTAATCCTGGAAAGTCTTGGATGGAGCCTCAACAGATTTTTTTTTTCTCACACACAGCTGGTCCTGACTAGGCAGATTTCATTTCTTCAGTACTGCCACATTCCTTCCTGCTCCCACTATCTAGTTTTAAAACTATATTTCTTGATGGTAAAATCAAGATTATTTTTTATTTTAATATAGATATTGAATTTTTTTTTCCTCATGGCCAAAGCAAGTTACCTTTCTTTCTTGTGTCTTATCACTACAGATAGACCAAAACTTACAACAGTTCATTCAGTGACTATTCAAACTTACAACGGCATTTAAAAGTGACTTATAATTGTTTTTAACACTTAGAATCATTGTGGCATCTGATAAAAATCTGTGTCACCTGATAAAATTCAAATGTTTGGCAATTGGTTCATATTTATGACAGCTGCAGGGTCACCACCTTTTGCAACTTTCTGACAAGCAAAGTCAATGGGAAAACCAGATTCATTTAACAACTGTGTTACTTACTTAATAACTGCAATGATTCGCTTAACAACTGTAACAAGAAAGGTCATAAAATGGGACAAAGTTCACTTAGCAACATAATTTTTGGGCTCAATTGTGACCATAAGTTGAGGAGCACCTGTATCAGGAATACCAAGTTTGTCTTCAATAAGTCAGATGGTTATCTATCTATTCCCAAAATTGTTGAAATATCCCAAATAGTACACCTACCCAATCAATTGGCCTGCAATGATCATCATAGTAAGTACATCTAAAGAGGGCTAGGTGACAGAAGGCTAGTCTGTCTAGACTCATTTCAAATCAATTTCCAAAAGTTCAGACAAGGCCTCTTTCTCTTCCTCCTTCAGTGAAATCACACTTTCACAATGCTGATTGGCTCAGGGTTAAGTTAATGAAGGGGGAGACACTGGTTTGAAAAATCTGGACTCCCCTATTGTTCAAACCAGAATGACCCTGTGGAATAGGGCCCAGGAGGAGAAGGGATGTGTCCACATCTGTCTAAAATAGCCAATAGAAAAATGGGCTAATGATCCTGCCTCCTAGGGGCTTAACAGCACCACTAAATGAATGACTGATCAAGTGTTCAGACTGTGTACGTGGCTAACCACTGTTGGAATGGGAAGTGTGAGGGGACATAAAAGTAACACTGGAATAGCAGAAGAAAATTTAAGGCTATCCCAGGTTTGGGCTGGGCATAACGTGAAAGCAACACTACAGCATGGCAGGACAAAAAAAGTCATTGCCAGGACATGTTTTGTAAGAGTTCAACTGCAAGAAAGCCTTAAAACTGCATACTTCAACCCTGAATTCTACATTGGATAGGTGAAACGCACCTATCCAATGCATTGCTATTACTATTAATCTTCTTATAGTTCCTATCACCCATCTCTCCCCACTTGTGATTGTATGACTGTAATCTTGTCACTTGTATCCTAATGATTTATACTGACTGTTTCCCAGTATGATTTGATTGCTTATTGTACCCTATGACTATCACTAAGTGTTGTACCTTTATGATTCTTGACTCTTGACGAATGTATCCTTTTTTATGTACAGAGAGCATTTGCACCAAGACAAATTCCTTGTGTCCAATCACACTTGGCCAATAAATAATTCATTCATTCATGGTGGGAATGTACAGGTACTCCTCAACTTATGACTACACTTGAACCCAAAATTTATGTTGTTAAGTGAGAAAATTGTTACAACTTTTCTCACCACATTTGTTCAGCGAATCACGGCAGTTCTTAAATTAGTAACACAGTTGTTAAGTGAATCTGGTTTCCCCATTAACTTTGCTTGTCAGAAGGTCACAAAAGGGGATCGTGTGACCCTAGGCCATTGCAATTGTGATAAATATAACTCAGTTGTCAATATCCGAATGTAAATCACGTGACCATGGGGATGCTGCTACAGTCATTACTGTGAAAAATGGTCATTTTTTCAGTTCTGTTGTAACTAAATGAACTGTTGTAAGTCAAGGACTACCTGTACAATAACAGCTCCTAACTGGGAATTAGAGCTTTTGTTTTCTCTTGAAATATATGGTCAAGGGCAAGGGAGAAGATTCATGGTTTGGGAAACGGGTTAAGATGGGGGCTTTAGGAGAGGAAAAAGGCTTGGAGAGCTGAAGGAGGGGGGAAATCTCACAGCAGATTAGCTGGATCTATTTCTGAAACTCCAAGTAATTGGATATTCCCAATTACAATTTGCATTTCTGTTTAATTATTTTTGTCAAAGAGTCAGAGTTTGCTTTGGGAGTACTTACAGTAATTTTCCAGAACTCAATTTAGTCAGGTTCTGGGGAAAAATTGGAATCAGTAGGCAGCAATGCCCATCTTTAATCAGATATCAGTTCAGATTATATAGTCTCCATGTGTGAGATCTCCCTTACTTATCTAATTTGGACCAAATTCTACTCTAGGGACTGTGGCTCTCAACAGAAAATGGATTTCTGTTCCTGATTTAAGAATTTAAAAAAAAACCTTTTCGTAACAGACTAAAGTGACAACCAATCAGAGTCTAATTTTTCCACTGCTTAGCTGAAGCAATTATTTACCCATTCTTGGGTAGGCAGAAACTTACGGTTTTTATATTCCCTCAGCTTCCAATCATTGCCAGGCCCCTGACCTCCCTCTGATGGGAAATCAACCCTATAGGTTTTTACATGCTGAGGCTGTATTCACTTCATACTAGGCTTACTTCTATGAGACAGCATCCAAATAAAATTAACTAAAGTAAAAAAAAAACAACCTCCATGGAGATGTCATTCCATTAAGGACTACAGCACCTAACGTGTAGTTCACAATGGAACTACAACGACATCGAGGGAAGCATGCAGTGTGGAACCACAAGGTTCTGTATTGGGGCCAAGTGTACTCTTCAACATCTTCATAAATGTTCTAAACAAGAGGATAGAAGGGAAACTGATCAAATTCGCGGACATCAAACTGGAGGGAATTGCTAACACTTTGGAAGGTAGACTCAAGATTCAGAAGGATCTTGACAGACTTGAGCATTGAGCCCTAGTCAACAAGATGCAGTTCACTGGATGAGAAAAATAAGCTTCTGCACTTAGGCAGGAAAAACCAAATACCCAAGTATAAAGTAGTACTCAAAAGTAATAATTGTGAGAAAGATCCAGATGTTCTGGTGGTCCACTACTTAATTATGAACCAACATTGTGCTGCAGCTGCTGAAAGAGTCAATGCAATCCAAGGCTGCATCAACAGAAGGATAGTATCAAGATTGCAGGATATGGTAATACCACTTTATACTGGTGAATATTTGAAATACTGCACATATTTCCAGTCACCACAATACAAAAAAGATGCTAAGACCCTAGAACATTTGCAGAGAAGAGCAACAAAGATAATAAAAGGTCTGGAGTTGGAAGCTACATCGTATGATGAATGGTTGAGGCAGCTAGGTATGTCCAGCCTATCAAAGAGAAGAATTAAGGGAATGTCACAAAGCAAAGGGGATTGATTTATTCTCCAAAGCATCAGAGAGCAGGACAAGAAGTAATGGGTGGAAGCATGTTAAATTGAGATCCAACCTAGAAGTAAGGGGAACTTTTCTGACAGTGAGAATAGTTAATCAGTGGAATAACTTGCCTCTTGGAGTACTGGGTGTTCCATCATTGGGGCTCTTCAAATGTAGACTGGACAGCCATTTGATCAAGATAGTATAAGGTTTCCTTCTTTGAGCAGGGGAATGGACTAGAAGACCTTCCAGCTCTATGATTCCATGTTCTATATTTTTATCATAAATCCATGTAATTTGTATGCTCATTTCAATCTTGGGTTTCCTTTATGAAATTATTATTTCCGATATCCATTCATAAATAAAATGCAAATATTAGTGTTGAATACCATGTAGCAGTTGAGTGCAGAAATATTCTGGACTTTTCAGAAATAATTTTTAAAAATTCTATCCAGTTTCTCTCGTACTATTTTGAAAAGCAGAACTTTTATTTATTTAGTCATATTTCTTGAAAAGCAGAACTTGAATTTTCTTTGAAGGATGGTCCCCCCTCTTTTTATGAGCTCTACCAGTAATAGGGGTGCAATCAAACTGGAATTGCAAAACAGCTGCAGTGCACAATAATAAGTCCCATCTTTATTATGCAGATGGCTAATAGAATAAGTCACGTGATTTTCAGGACAAGAAGTAGAAATAAAACTGCAACACTCAGAAATTGGCAGAAAGTGGCTACATGAGAGCCATAGTTAGTAATGTTGCATCATCAATGTGAAACACAGTCTTCAGAGAAAATACCTCTTGCCCAAGGCAAATTTTTGAAAAGAATCAGACTTCTTCAGAAAACCCAAATCCTGTTTTGGTTTTAGATTGTGAGCTTTTTAATCCACACAGAAACACAATCAAAGAAGAGGAAGAGGAAATTTCTTCTTGTTTCAACCAGCTTATCAGGTAGAATGAGACCACGCTCCCTCTCTACAACCAATGATTTTATTGATTTATTTTTCTATCATTCAATTCATATTGCTGCCCATCTCACTTAAGTGATCCTGGGTGGCTCACCTCATTAAAGCAACACTTGGCAATGCCAGCAAAATAAAAGTCACTGAAACCAATTAAAACAGTTAATTAAAACAACAAAACTATTTTGCAGGACAGTACCAGTACATTATTAACAATGCAATCAACCGGCAGGCTCAGTACCACCATTGGATCCCCAGGCACAATGACTGAACCATAACCTAAGAGACTTCCTGAAGGCCAGCAAGGTTGGGAACTCATCTAATCGTGGGGGAGACTGATGTGCCAAGTGGTGAGTGCCAAGCAGAAAAAACCCTCCTCTTGAGTTCTGTCAGATGACATTGTTTAATGGACGAGACTCTTAATATGCCTCTCCTGCCAGACCTGATGGGACAGTTAGATGTAACTGGGGAGAAGAAACAGTCTTTATTTAACCTGGCCTTATGCTGGGTTCCCTGAAGTCCTTCCTTCCTTATTTCTTTGACTTCTGCATACCTATCCCTACTTCCTTCTCAATTGCCCTAGCTCGTTACCTTTGACAGTGTCTACTGCAGAAAGTGATCTAAATGTTGGAAGGAGCAAAAGAGGGCCAGTGTTTCCCTTCTCGTGGTGTTGACAATTACTCTGCATGGCAGAGGGAAGTGTTGAAAGGACATTATCTGGTGGGTTCAAGCAGCAGCTGCAGCAACCAGCTGCCAATGCAACCATGGGCACCATCCCAGTGGTGCTGTAAGCTGCCATACAGGATGCACTATGGAAGAAACACAACGGTCACATTAAGGCTGCTGCTGCTGCTGCTGCTGCTGCTGCTGCTCTGGTGTTGGAATGCAAGAGGCCAAAACAGAGGGAATGAAAGCTAGAGGGGAGAGAAACAAATAGGGTGGCAATGTGCCCTCTGGACCTGGCTCCATCTTAGTCAATTACCACTTTCAGTCATTACTTTCTGTTACGAAAGATTAATGCCTACAGTGGATTGCAGCTCAATAAATTGTAAACAGATGAGCCAAGCAGGGAAAAGGGGAAGGTGGCCAAAAGAAAGGAAGACAAAAAGGAAAAGGGTTTTTGCTTCTCCTGCTTCTTCCTATTTGATTTGATAGTCCCCTGGGAGCACTAATTGCAGCACATGGACTTCAAAGCCTTGATGTGGCCACGGTTTGTCTTCTCTTCTCTTGCTAGCCCTGAAGGCACCCACTTTCTTTTCCATGCTCCATGTCCTTTCCAGTAGGATTTTCAAGTCCTGCACTTTGTCATATTCTTATGACATTGGGGAAGTGCCATGCTGTGTTCTTTGTGGGATATTTCTGGCTGTTTCTGCCAGCTGTTGTTGTTTCTTGCCAGTACTGCCATCTCTTGTCATACATGTTTCTTTGAAAACTAGGATGAAATCAATATTTCTGCCACTTTCTCAAGTATGGAGAAGTCCATTAAATCTGGGTCTAAAAACAGATCATTTGACAAGCCGATGGAGCAGGAAGGAAGCAATTGCACTGCACCATATTAACCCCTCTTTATCTGCATCTCTTCTCTGGCTCTGTTTTGGAATGCAGGTTTATCATTTGGACTAGCAAAGCAGCCCAGCTGACAGATCTGTGGGGTGATGGATAAATCTGGGATAAAGCAGGAAGAAACTATTTTGATGTGCAGTTTTTTTCTTGGGTCCCCTCTCCCATTAGCCATGGTGGCACAGTGGTTAGAATGCAGTACTGCAGGCTACTTCTGCTGACTGCCGGCTGCCTTCAATTTGGCAGTTCAAATCTCATCAGGCTCAAGGTTGACTCAGCCTTCCATCCTTCCGAGATGGGAAAAATGAGGACCCAGATTGTTGGGGACAATATGCTGACTCTGTAAACAGCTTAGAAAGGGCTATAAAGTACTGTAAAGCGGTATATAAGTCCAAGTGCTATTGCTATTTTGGCACTTTCACCCTTCATCAGGTTGACCACATGATGGCTCTTAGTTGATTCTTATACTGGCTTCCTGCTCACTTCCAGAAGATTTTTCCCCCTTACCTTGTATTCCATTCTATTCCATCCTGTTTTCTCTACTTAGCCCATCCTTTCATTCACCCAGTTGAACCACATTTGGTCATATGAAGCTCTCCTATGCTCCAAATGTCTGTCCTTATTGGCTTTCTCACTCATTATTGGCCATTTTGCTATTCTTTATGGAGTTATGGTTCAGCCAGCACTTGGAGGACTGCTTGCAATGCACCCAGTGTAAAAAAAAAGAAACATGCATGCACAGAAACACACAGACACACAATTAAGACATCTGAATATTGTGTTATTTTCAAAGAATTTGCTTGCAAAAAATGTCAATGGGCCATCAGCAGAATTTGCAATGCAATGGGATGCTAAAAGCCCCATACCATGAAACTAAGTAGTGCTATCTTAGTAACTGTGTTATGAGCCTCCAGCTCACTTCATGGTATATCAGCTAGGAAATCATCTTCAGAGAGTTAATTGCCCAAGATTTACTTCAGAACATCACAATGACCTGTGGCTTTGACGCACATTGACAAAGATGAATGAATGACTTGGCTACTCCAACAGGAAACCAAAAGGGCAGTAGTTAAAAAGTAATCATCTTTGTACAATTGACAGCATATTGCTTTGTGAAGAGATGTGGATGAATGATCAGAGAGATTATTTTAATTTGATACATCTTTCCTTTTTCCTACAACCACCCAGCAACTTAGTTGTTTTTATTATTACTTGCTTTCATCCATTTACTTCTTCAAGGCTATAATTTTATAAATAAATCACCCCAATATTAATTCTGAACAAGATAGTCTTTCTTAATGACTAAAAAAAAATCTATATAGAAGGTATCAGAATGCTAGGTTTTTTTATTAGATATGGGAACTTAAAATGAATTGTAATATCTCTATGAAAGCAGAAATACAATAAAATGTGAATTATACATTCTATGGCACCTGTATCACATGGACATAATTGAGCAGCATATGGACTTTTTTGTGTGTGGCTGCCTTCCAGAATAGCTGACAGCAAAACATTAAACTGAGCCAGTGTTAAAGCTCTTCTCAATTTGAATATCATGTTATAATCTGTCTTGCCAGTCTGAAAATACAAGATTGATTGCTCAACATTTCTGGGCAGGAGAGGCTAGTCATGTTGTCTTCCAATGTCCAGAATGTGTTGTATCAGAATTATTTTGGTTTGATCATATCCAGAGCAAGGCTCCTACACATCACCTATAGTAATTGTACTGTACTCTGCAACCAAGTCCAGCACATTTGCCATAGCAGTAGAATTAGTCCAGTCTCTATTTTGTAATAATTTAATATTTAATACTTTTGAGGAACAAATTATTAGTATTATAGAAGGTTGTCAGGTAGGTTATTACAAACTATAAATTCTTTATTACATCAATGTCCAAAAAACATTTGAATGTCCAAAAAACATTTGAAAAAACCCACTGAATTGATTAATTGATTAATTAAGTAGATAAGCATGTTAAACTGCTATGTATCTTACACTTTACTTGACAGATTTTGGCATACTCTGAAAAAAATAGAATCACCTGAATCAGAAAATTGAGTTGTAAATAAACCTGATTAGAATGACCAGGGAACTTGATTAAAGATAGAGTTAACCATTTGCCTTAATTAAAAAGATTTGTTGCCCCAAATGAACATTATAAAATGAACAGTGTAATAAAACATGTTTGATGGTTTCAGTAACCATTGAAAATATACACTTAGCATCTAACTGTTACCATAATTATTTCATTTTTTATTCTCATCTAGATAGGTTTTTTTAAAAGAAAAGAGAATGGGTGGGAGTTGGAAGAATGTTAGCTAACACAACTTCAAAACAGCAAAAGAACTCCTTTTTTCCCCCCTTCTGGCAAATAGTAGGAAAGGACATGGATTTTTAAAATCTTGACAATAAAAATAACTGCCTTGAAATCCTTGAAAAATTGAAGAATGGAAATATACCAAGGATTCACTGGGCCTTTTAATCTTTAACACTGTGTTGGTTTTCGTTAAATGCTCTAACTAGGTCAGCCAAACAAGAGCATCTTTTCTGTCTGGATGTCTTGAAAAGATAACTTTTAACTATGATATGCGTCAAGAGCTGACCCCACCTCTCCAAGCTCAGCATTCAGCAAACAGGTGACTTTTCATGAATGTAAGAATGGCTTCTCTTTCCCTGTTCTTCAACCTCCAATCTTGTGAAGCTAACAGAGATTGGTCAGGGAACACAGAATGTCCTTCTGATCCTTTGGGAGCTGGCTCATAAATCAGCTAGCAGCAGCGTTATTATTTTACTAGTCAAACGCATAGAATGACGCTAGAGAGCAGGATTGCCAATGGTAGGGTGCTTCAACAGGCTCCAAGCCAGAAATTTCATGAAAATAAGCAAATAGGACATTGAGGACTAAAGGTAAGTGTCTGTTTGTGTGAACTATTGCCAAGACTTAAGTTATGGGTTGCTTAATGTAGCACATGTAATAGAAGAATGGATAATCTATTACATTTGCCAAAAAGAAATTCTGAATTAATGAAAGTAAGACTTTGGAGGAGAAAAACTGTCCTTGTTTTGCTACAATTTATAGATTTTTTATTGTTTATTAATTGGATTTCTATTCTGTCTATTATAACGAGAGCCATGATGTTTAGCAATCATTTGGAAAACATCTTGTATTACATTTTGGGCCAGCCAAATTACTGTAATCATGACTAAGGCTGTGATTTTATAGACACTTACTTGTTATGGTGAATTAAGTGAGAACTATTCAGTGAGATTATTTGGACTAGCATTCCTTGGGCAATTACTTGAACATAGTATTCTGGCAGGACTCATCACTGATACTCTCCTGAGCCTCCTCCCTGTTGAATATTTTTGGACAAGTGTTTTTGCAATTCACATCTGCATCAAGCTTCTTGAATACAGTGACTATTTGAATTTCCCTCCCAAATGTTTGCACAGCATCAGACTATTTTACAGAAAAATAAAATGCATTTTAATATTTTTGCTGGTCACGATGACTCTCAGATGACTCTAAAAATGTCCAAGAGTACTAAGTATAAAAATAGCAATTTTTCAAGAAAGCAAAGACAAGGCATCCAGGGCCACAAATACCCTGTATGATCCTATTATTATTATTATTATTATTATTATTATTATTATTATTATTATTATTATTATTATTATTATTTGTCAAGCAAGTATTAGATAACAGGTATAAGTATAACCTGTATAAGTATTTATGGTTATGAATACATGAAATTGATATGAATAAAAAAGAAACAATAAGACAGGGACAGTAGGCAAGTTGGTGCACTTATGCGCTACAGGCCTCTTAGAAAGAGGGTGAGGTCAATAGTAGACAATCTAAGGTTAAAGTTTTTGGGGTTTGGGGAAGAAACCAGAGCAGACACTGACCACTCTGTTTGCTGAAGTCGTTATTTCCTGCAATCAAGTTTGTGTTGGTTAACCTTGAGTTTGTAATCTTATTGTGATGCTCTTGTATTTGTTGTGGTTGAAACTGAAGTATTCATTGACAGCTACGGACATTGCAATGTATGGATTTTTATTAGTACTATACTATAGATTGACCGATAAGGCACGGGCCTAGGGAGATCTGGTTTTTTCTAATCTAGAATTTCGAAGTCTGGTGGCATAAAGGTAATTCTGCAACCGAGTAGAGAGTAAGTGAACTCTTCTTGGTGAAATCTTCTGGACTTTCTCAACTGTATTAATATCTGCTATGTAATGCGGATTCCAGGCTGATGAGCTGTAATTTTAAAGTATTGGTCCAGCAAATGTTTATTGTAGTGCCTAGTTAGTGGTGGATTTATCCGGAGAAAAAGCTACACAGGATTAAGGTTAACACTCTTAATAGCCTTTTTGGCTAATGACGTTAAGTGGCGCTCTAGTCACTTAGTTCATGATGAAGATGAGTACTCCAAGTTCTGACATAGTGGTGGTCATCCAAACAAGTTCTTGATATTTAGCTTTGTATTTTATTTTCTGATTTTTTTTGCTGGATATGTAAGACAAGCATCTTTGTTTGTTGAGAATTTGAAGTTGCCATTTGTTTGACCATTCTGATACATAGTCAAGGTCTTTTTGGAGGGTAGCAGTATTGTCTGTGGTGTTGAAATGCAGTTGCTCTTAATATGATCACAGAGGTCATTTATGTAAAGTATAAAGAGAGTTGATCCTAGAACGCTGCCTTGGGGGACACCACTGTTGATAGGCACAGGATTTGACAGGGTATTCCCAATTTTGACCTTTTGTTGTCTGTTTGACAGGAATGCATCTATCCAGTTATGCAGGTGTCTGGAGATGCCATAAGGTTTTAGTTTTAGGAGTAGTTTGTTGTGTACCACTGAATCAAAGGCTTTACAGAAGTCGATGTAAATAGCGTCAACTGCTTTGCCGTGATCGAGTTGTGTAGTCCATGTTTTTGCAGTATAGGAGTTGCAGATTGCAGGATAATTTTTTTCTGAAACCCAATTGTTTGTCAGAGAGTAGGTTGTTTGTCTCGAAGTGGAGGATATGGATGTTCTAGAAGTAAATGTTATTGTTCCAGGGGAAAATGAATGCAGTGCTGCATTCTGAATAATGGCTTCCTTGGTTTCAATAGCAGGGTGATTTACTTTGATCTCACTTGTTAAGATAATCGTAAGAAAGAAAAGTTATAGGGGTCAAGATTCTTTAGCCCCTGCCTGCTACCAACGTGTGAAAATGGTTTCCTCATGGGAGACAACCGTGTTCCACGTAACGTGTTCTTGATTCCGTATTCTGCATTAACAGAATGGCCGGACCAGGTGATCTTCGTTCCCATCTCATATTCGTCTGCGTTTTGTGCTTCTGTTTTTGGCCCGGATCTGATAGTCCTGAGATGAAATCTTGGGGATGTCTCAGGGACACCGGTGACCTGTCGCTCATTCCCAGCGGAACCAAAATAAACACCCGCCACCCAAGCAAACCCCGTGGAGAAACAGGGCAACCTTAAGCTCCGCCTCCCCCTTTCCCCATGCGACCCAATAGCTATTAGAGGCGCTGTCCCTCCTGTCCAATCGGAATGGGGTATACGGCAGCTGTTCCCGGATCCTTCTGGCCGACCCTCCCCGCCCCGGCTCCCGAAGGAAAACTTGGAAAGATGGCGGCGGTGGTGTTTGCAGGCGACGTGGAAGTGGGTTTAGAGTCGGTGTTTCCGCAGGAACTGGAGTTGTTTGCTGATGCTTTTCCTGTGCAGACCCGGTATCGGCTCTGTGGGCAAGAGCTGAGCATCACGCAGCACCACGGGGCGCGGCTGGGAGTAGCTGCTCCGGTCTGGGAGGCGGTGAGCGCAAGTCCCGCCTGGGACGGTCGAGATTGAAGGGTCCTTGGTGCTCTCTGAGCTTGGTTGCAACAGAGCACCAAGGACCCCTCATTTCAACCCTGAGCTACAAAATATTCTCCTCCTTTAATGGTCGACATGGTTATGCCAGTAACTGGCACTGCTGGTTCAGCCACATTCTTTATGCATGTATAAGTAATTGGCAGAACAAAGAAAGTTTGAGCAGTTTAAAGTCTTAACAATTTATGATCGTTCCCAGGAGTTGTTGATTTAACAAAAGCACCAGTAACGTCTTAACAACAAAGAAATATGAATATTTAAAACTTTTGTGTGCCTGTTTCATTATAGTAAACACATGGAGTGATCTGGTTTCAAAGGGGACAGTGGGGATCTGGCACCCCTACCTGCACATATTTAATTCCCTTTAGCACCTACTTTTCTTTGTTGGCTTAGCTTTGAAGCTGGGTTGGTTGCATAGCGTTAATTCAAGGAAAATATAAATTACACAAAAGAAACAAGGAATGAACATAATTGGACCAGTTTCTTTCGGGGCTACTTAATGTACTTTGGTATATCATTTGCCTCATTTCTCTGCATATTTCGATCTGTGTCTTCCAACTAGTACAATATAAGACGTGTGCTTGGCATGTGATAATCCAGAACAATTTAATATACTTGTGCAAGTATTTTCATAACACTATTTAATTGAGACTTCAAACCAAATAAAACTTTAAAACATAAATCAAAGAAAAAGTCAAAATGCTAAACTAATGTGAATCAACACAGTCCATTATAATGAATAAGACAAGCCCTGCTATCAAGTTTGCTTAACTTTTTAATGTATTCATATCCTAATGGTCATATTAGCATATCTGAATAAGCATATCACTATTTTGAAAGTTTTCAGGATAAAGGGTATCTCAGATAAAAATGCATCATGGGCGTTTGCAGGGGGGAACACAATGGAGAGAGAAGTTGAAAAGTATAGCAAAGTCATGACACAAATCCAGTGAGTTACATATATGGATCTAATGTCAAAGTTCACGGACAAAAGAGTGATGTTTACACCTTGGCATACATTTATACATGCTGCCATTTTTTCATTATTATGGTTCCTTGCAGACAGTCAGGGACCTAGGGATAAGCAGAGATAAAGTGCCAAAGGGATGAAATGGTGTCTTCTTTGGATAAATAGCAAGGCCAGGATGAATATATGAAAGAGGAGGCAACTGAATAAGAATAATAAGAGAGAGGGTTAGAGGAAGATATTATATTGTACATAAATTTGTACAAGGTATATTTAGTTATAAGGAACACATCAAGTACAGACTCTAATTATTCATTTGGAAAAATGTAAATATCAGGGAATCATAACTTTTCCTTTCAAGAAAAAAAATCTCAAAAAAGGTCAATCCGATGTATAATATTTGGTGGTAAATAGCTGGATTATTCCTAGATTTGTTACATTCTAGGTATGAACTCTGATGAGATCGCTTGAGATGAAGGAGCACCTAGAAGAGACACAAGGAATATGGATGAACAAAGACACCAGGTCCCTCTAGGCCAGTGTTGAATGGAGGTCTGGGTGGAATAGACCGGAGGTATCCAACCTTGGCAGCTTTAAGATGTGTGGACTTCAAATTCCATAACCCCCAGCCAGCACCCCTGAATTAAACTAAGACCCTTTCTCATCCAGCATTCTGTATTGTACAGTGGCTGCCCAGATGTGCCTGAAAAAGATCTCCCATTTTCCAATTGGCAGCACCACCATTAGGGTTTCAGTTGTTCTGGGAAAACATTGTTTCTCAGAAATTTGACAGAGAAATAATTTTTGCAAGTAATAATAACTTGCTGATGTGTGTGAAACCAGGGTGATGAAATAGAATAGATTTATGTAAAAAAAATTGAATGCAAAGTAACTCAAAACAATTGCTAAAACATTGCCCGCTTGGAAACAAAAACTTAGTAGAGTAGAAAACATGGTGCCTACATCAAAAGAAATCTGTGAAGCAAAAATAATTCATATATTTGAACTATATATTCATTTTTAAATTTTTCATTCTAAAATGTTTATCCCTCATCTGTTTTTAAGGCTCTAGCTCTCTGTGAATATTTTGAAGCAAAGAAGGTGAATTTTCAGGGCAAGACAGTGATAGAGCTTGGTGCTGGGACAGGTGTTGTTGGAATCCTCGCATCGCTTCTTGGTATGTTGAATTAACTGCAGACAAAGAGAGGGAAGATAATCCTCAACTTACAACCCCAATTGACCCCGGAGTTTATGTTGCTAAGCAAGATAGTTAAGTGAGTTTTGCCCCATTTTAGAACTTTTTTTGCCAGAGTTGTTAAGTGAATCACTGCAGTTTTTAAGTTAGTAGCAATAGCACTTACGACTTGTATACCTCCCCGTTGTGGTTTACAGCACTCTCTGTGTGGTTTACAATGTCAGCATATAGCCCCCCAACAATCTGGGTCATCATTTTACTGACCTTGGAAGGAAGGAAGGCTGAGTTAACCTTGAGCCCATCAGGATAAAGCTCCAGGCTGTGGGGAGAGTTAGCCTGCAATATTACATTCTAACCATTGTGCCACCAGCACTCACAAAGTAAGTAACATGGTTGTTAGATGAATCTGGCTTCCCCATTGACTTTGCCAGAAGGTCACAAAATGTATGACTCTGGGACACTGCAACCGTGTCAGAAATACATGCAGTTGCCAAGTGTCCCAAATTTGATCACATGAAGATGCTGCAATGGTTGTGTGAAATATGATCATGTCACTTTTTGCAGCGCCTTTGTAACGTTGAAGGTCGCTAAAGGGTTGGTTGTAAGTTGAGGACTTAACCTGTATTAATTAAACTTTTGATGTTGTAATGCAGGTGAAGGTTTCATGGGGACAGATTATGAGTCATTGTGATCTACAGTGTAATGTGTTAAAAACTTACAGACCACCATTGAGCCCAAAATTTTTGTAGCTAAGTGAAACGGTCATTAAGTGAATTTTGCCCCATTTTACGACCTTCCTTGCCACAGCTGTTATGTGAATCACTGCAGTTGTTAAGTTAGTAACATGGTTCTCACCTGAATCTGGCTTCCCCATTGACTTTCCTTGTCAGAAAGTCGCAACAGGGGATCAGATGACCTCAGGACATTGCAACCCTCATAAATGAGTCAGCTGCCAAAGTATCTGCATTTTGATCACGTGACCTTGGTGATGTTGTAAGTATGAAAGATGGCCCTAAGTTCACTTTTTTCAGTGCCATTGTAACTTTGAAGATTGCTAAATGAACTGTTGTTTAATTTGAGGATTACCTGTACTTATTTTTTTATTACATTTGTATGCCATCCCATCTCACGGTTTCCTGTTCTATATTGTCATGCATAAAACTATTTAATTCAACATGAAGTTTTATGATGATATTTCTTTCCCTTTTTTTATGCAGAACAAAAGTTCTGCATGTGTCAAGAGAGCAGATGGATCTCAAGGCTGCGCTTTCTGACTTACTGTTTTTAAGCATAGCTGGAGATAATTTGGTTAGTTGTGGATAATACCTATGGTCTAAATCCTTGAAAGCTTTTTGTTGTTCAGAGTTCCCTTTTTTTTTCTTTTTTAGGAGGCCATGTAACCATCACAGATCTTCCCATAGCCTTGAAGCAGATAGAGGAGAATGTCCATCGGAATTTGCCTGCACAATGCATTGCCCGAACCAGGGTTTGTGCCCTATCATGGGGTCTGGACCACAAGGACTTTCCTCAAAATTATGATCTCATCCTGGGTGCAGATATTGTCTATCTCAAAGAGACTTACCCACTCCTGATACGGACTCTCCAGCATGTATGTGGTTCTCAATCTATTATCTATCTCTCTTCAAAAATGAGAGAGGAACATAGTACAGCATTGTTTTTTGAGACTCTGCTCCCCATGTACTTCACCATAAAACTCACCTTTAGGAATGAGACCAAGAATATTAACATCTACAAAGTGACCAGCAAGAATTAAATTGGTTAAAGGCTATCTTTGGTCTTAAACAGTGGAATATTCATTTCCTATTTTTTAAAATGAAAACAAACACATTGATTTGAGAATTCAGCATGGAGTGAACTTGGTATCTCTCACTAATTTCTGTAAGAACAGATCTGCAAACCTTGCAAGGAAGAATCCTGTCTGAAGAAACAGCAGTGGTCCTAACAAGTATATATTGCCAGTGGGGATTTAATATGAGGCAGCCATTCTATCTATGTCTTCATCCTCTTTACCTGAAGAAACCATGAGAGAAATCTGAAGTTACTACGTCTTTAGGAGTGTGTATTTTTTAGGAGTGTTATGGCTTTCAGGAATGTCTCATTTTGTTCTTTTTTGCAGGAATGTTCGGAAGTGGCTGTCTGAGGCAACAAATGGTTTGTGTACATAAGACAGAATGCAGTAGTTCTAATGGTGAACAGAGGTAGACTCTTTGCTGCACTAAGGAAAGTTTATTCATTTATTTGAATTGCATGTCTGCCCTTTGACATTTGCTCCTGGGTGAGAAAAACAGCAAGTTAAAAATATACTCTGAAGCACATCACACTTGGGGCAACATATATATCCACATCAGACTGAAGAGCATCTGAATCTCAGGTGATACGCTGTTTCACAGGGTTGAATAAAGATCCATATTGTAGGTCCCCTAAGATGGTACTGTTGAATGAAAAGGATTCAGAACTTGTCCACAAATAATTGGAAACAAGTGATCCCACAAATAATCTAGACTCTAAGTCATGCAGCATGACAACCAGCATCTTGAATTGATTGGAGAAATCTACTGGGAGCTTATGCAGCTCTCCCAGTTGTAATTACTCAGATGTAGCAAGGCAGTCCATACCTATTGCTGCTGCATTCTGGTTCAGTGGTAGGCTTCGTGTGATTTTCAAAGCCAGCTCAATAGAGCACATTGCAGTAGTGCAAATACAAGGTGATCAAAGCATGAATAACTACCCGAAGAGCCTCCGCGTCCAGGTACGGTTGCAAATGATGCACAAGATGTATTTGTACAAAGGCTCTTTTTTTACCCTTAAGCAGAAGTTGAGAGCCTAGGAGAAATTGCAGAATTGCACACCAATTGTGTCTGGGGCAGTGCAACCCCATCCAGAACCAGAATAAATGGAAAATCCCCAGATTTGGGGTGGGGGGGGGTCTAAACTCCATAGCTACTGAAGTTTTATTAAGATTGAGCCTAAGCTTGTTTTTCCCTATTTGGGCCCCCAGAGCCTGCAGATCCTGAGATAGAAGCTCAATAGCTTCGTTTGGTTTGTCAAGAGTCAAACTATCATCAATCATCAGCACACTAATAACACTTGACCTTGTGCTATCAGATAACTTCACCCTTGCCCAGCAGGTTCATGTAACTGTTAAATAGGAGTGGTGGAAACCAAGAACTCTGGATGTTGTAAAGTGGGACCTGAGAAACCCAAGGAAGGCTAAGATCGATACACTTACTTCTATCCCAGTCCTGCTAGAGGTGATCCACAAGTATGACTAATGCCATCTCGCTATTACACCTAGGGCAAAACATGAAAATTAAAATGACCTCCAAAGCTGCAGCTAATACTTCCCCAACAGACAAATTGTCCAGTGTTGTTGGATTTAGCGACTGCTTCGAGAGTAGTTTTTTTCCCCCCTATGACTAAAATCCTGATTTTGCTCTTCATCCTCTTCCGGCAACATTTTATCATTTAATTTCTAGAAGGCCCTTTGAAAATCACAGCTCTCTGGAATCAAGCCATATAGAATTCTGGGAGTTGAAGTCCACAAGTCTTAAAGTTGCCAAGTTTGGAAACTTCTACCATATAGGCACAATGTGATCCAAAGCTGTCACAATCTCAATCCAAAGTGGCAATTAAGGCCTCAGTTAAATCACTAATCAGAATCTCAGAAACAAACTCAAGTTCCCTCTGAAATCCACAAGGTTCCACAAAACTGTCCTAAGAATGATGTGGAATTCAAGTGTTGGTTCTTGCTTAAAAGCAGAAGTTCAAGAATGTACCAGCTAGGCAAAGGGAAACATTTAATATATGCATTAAAACCCATGGTGCCTTTTCTCATTTTGAGATGTTTTTGTGTCTTCCTCTTTACAATAACTTACCCAAAGTGGAATGTGATGCTTATATGTGCAACGAACACTGCGCATTTGTATTTTTAACGCGATACTGTCCCATTCATTTAGGGATCAAGGCTTCGGTCGAATTTGTATATAGATGCTGAGTGATATATATGCACTTTCTAAATAGATTCTGCATCGCATATCGATTGTGCAAAGTACAGTTGCAACTACTCTATTTATTCTCGCTGCATTGTATGGAAGATATATCCCAGCGTATGTGGCTCCTTGAGATCGTTTGTCAACTGCCGATCTCAAACAAAACAAATAAACTAAAATAAATTTTGTTCACGTATTCATCGCAAAGTATTTGTATCATTAAATCGTCTTCAAGCCCGCCTTAAAAGCTGCCGATTTCGGGTGGAAAAACCGGTCCAAAACCCAGCACCGCGCGGGCCTCGCTCCCTTTGCCTCTGTCGTCCGGTTCAAGCGGCGTCTCGCTTCAACCAATGAAACCCGCCTAGGAGGGCTAGAGCGGATCAGCGCCGAGGGAAGGAGGGTCCGCTCTGCGCGCTGAGGGAGCCGAGTCTCCCTTGTCGCAGCGGGTGGATGACGTCTAATTTTCGCGTCCTCGACATGCTGCGCGTTTCGGGGCTGGGGTGGACTCTGGTCTCCTTGCAAGCGAAGGGCGCCCTGGTGCCGCAGGTGAGACGGGCGCCTGCCTGGAGGCGGTGCCGAGCTTGAGCCAGTTTCCCTGCAGTGGTTTCTGCTTGCGGCCTGTTTCCATCCAGGTCACCCAAGACTGGAGCAGGTTCCCACGTTTCTTTCCATTGCGGGAGGCTCCGAGGCTCCTCTTTGCCTTCAAAACAAAAGGATTGTCTGCGTGGGAACTTTACGTGGGGCTTTCCTATTCCCGCCTGCGATTCAAATTTCATTTCATTTATTTATTTATTTAATTTCCAAAGGCTATAATTAAATCTAGAATGAATCTTCTGTTCGTCTTTGTATAGAATGGCAGAATATAAATTATAGTTTGGCGTAGTGGTTTTTAAGGCACCAAGTTAGAAAGCGATAGGCTGTGAGTTTTAGTCCTGCCTTGTTTGGGTACAAAGCCAGCTGGATGGTTTGGGGCCAGTCCGCCCCCCCTTCCCCCAAGTTCCAGGGACAATGCGAACCACTTCCGAAAACTCCTACCAAGAAAACCGCAGGAACTTGTTTAGTCAGTCACTCGGAATCAAGGCGGACACGAAGGCACAATAAGTCAATTCCTCACCAATGGGGATTAGTTGAAATTGGAAGATCTAATTCCTGTCCTCATCATCTCAAGGGTGGACTTCGTCCATGGGATTTATGTAGGGCTGCTGTTGAGAATTATTTGGAAACTGCAGTCGGTGCAAAATGATGAACAATTTACTGGCAACTAAGAGCTGCTACAGTCACATGACATCAATTCTATGCTGCATTGTCTTTTGGGTACAATTCAAAACGTTCGTCTTAACCTGTAAAACCTTGAAGAGCTTGAGTCTCAGGTTTCTCTGGACCATCTTCTTCAGATTGAATCTGCCCACAAATGAAGGAAAATATATGTCTCCGAGGATAATGTTGCAGAATCCAATGTGGGTCGGTCACTGGGACCAGAGGTTTAGTAGAGGAAGAGTAAACCTCTGGTCCCGTTGGCCAACCCAGATTGGATCTTCAGTCTTTCCACACCTTGTGAACAGCAAGAAAGAGGAACTGCCTCTCTGCTGGGTTGCAGGCAGTTCTTTTCAACAGTTGGCTTTTACTCTAGAAAACTTTCCCTCCAAAAGTGCAAATGGTCCATATCATGTTATTCTTTAGAAAAGTAGTAAAAACTATATTTTTGAAAAGGAGCTTTGGAGGATGATTTGCTTATCTATAGAATAGAATAGAATTCTTTATTGGCCAAGTGTGATTGGACACACAAGAAATTTGTCTTTGGTGCGTATGTTTTCAGTATATATAAAAAAAAATAAAATACATTCATCATAAGATACAACACATAGTGATAGTCATAGGTTACTAATAAGAAAACAAAACAATATAAATTGTAAAGATCCAAGCAACATGGTTATAGTCATAAGTGGGAAGAGATAGGTACTAGGAAGGATGAGAAGAGCAATAGTAATACAGTTTTAATAAATAATTTGACAGTGTTGTGGGAATTACTTTAGCAGAGTGATGGCATGGGGGGGGGGCTGTCCTGGTGTCTAGTTGCTCTGATATGCAGTGCCCTATAACGTTGTCCTGAGGGTAGAAGTTGAAACAATTTATATCCAGGATGTGAGGGGTCTGTAGATATTTTCACAGCCCTCTTTTTGACTCTTGCATTTATACAGGTGCTCAATGAAAAATACAGGTCCTCAATGACTGCATTAAAGTTGGATTTTATAATGGAATTGTGTGTTACAGTTTTTAACTTATGAAATACATTGTGATTTTGTAGGTGTTGTATTTTGTATTGTAAACTTCCTAGAGTAGTTTATTACAACTCTACAAACATAATAAAGAATAGAAATTTGTTCCCATACTCCAAGCTTCAGATGGTTGGGAAAAACTGAAGTTTTTTCCATGCTTCAGAAGACAGTTTGGCACTATGGACTACATTTCTTCAGCATCTGAGAAGAGAGATGCATTTCTTTTCTGTAGGTTCTCACCAGATCAAAAGACAGCCTTGGCTACAGGTGAATTGGTACCTACACATTCTCTTTGAGAATATGCCTTCCTAACAGAACCTTGTCAAACATTTTCATTTTATTTGTTGTTTTTCCCCATTCAGCAATGGCATTTGCCTCGTTTCCTTCATCCTGGCATTCCTGTCCTTGCAGCAAAGGAAACACTGATGAAACTTAGGAAGAAAACTGGCTATTCCTTTGTAAACTGCAAGAAAGCCTTGGAAAAATATGATGATAATATTGAAGAAGTAAGAATAATTTCTGTGTGTGTATGACATTGTAATCCATATTTTTCATTTTCTCATTTCTCCCTGAACATGCTGCTTCAAAAAAATTTCTTGTCTTAAAATCTGAGGTACAATTTTGTCTTAAAGCAGCAGTCTTGTGCTTCCTGATAAAACAGTAAATCTTATTGACATTAAAGAATTTAGGCTGGAGTAAATATAATTAAATTTTTACTGACTCTTGTTTCTTCTTACCTTGTGAATTCATGCATACTTTCATAGGCAAACATAATAGAATCCTTTATTGGCCAAGTATGATTGGACACACAAGGAATTTTTCTTTGGTGCATATGCTCAAGTGTACATAAAAATAAAAGATATATTCATAAGGTACAACACTTACTGATAGTCAAAAAAGCAATCAAATCATACTAGGAAACAGTCAACATAGATCATAAGGATACAAGCAAGAAAGTTACACTCATACAGTCACAAGTGGGAGGAGATGGGTGATAGGAACGTTGAGAAGCGTAATAGTAATGCAGACTCAGTAAATAGTTTGTCAGCGTTGAGGGAATTATTTGTTTAGCAGAGTGATGGCGTTCGGGGAAAAATTGTCCTTGTGTCCAGTTGTTCTGGTGTGCAGTGCTCTATAGCGTCGTTTTGAGGGAAGGAGTTGAAACAGTTTATGTCCGGGATGTGAGGGGTCTGTAAATATTTTCACAGCCCTCTTTTTGTCTCATGCAGTGTATAGGTCCTCAACAGAAGACAGATTGGTAGTAATTGTTTTTTCTGCAGTTCTAATCATAAAAATCAAATTTTTGGTGTTGCCTTTTCTATGCAAACCTGGAATGTGACTGAGGAACTTTTCAGTGATTTTCTTTCTACTTACAAAACATATTTGCAATAGGGACATGTTCAGAGCTATTCACTTTTGTAGAAGTATAATGGGAAAATACATTTGTTTTTAATCTGATATCCCCTCAATTAAACAATGTCCCTGGGGGATATTGGAAGTGGACATTCTTTGTTTCTTGAACATTATTCCTGCCAATATTTATATATCCCTCAGTGCCCTATTTACATGAGCCCTTTAACATGTGTCTATCTCTAGATCAGAATGGGTGGTAATTCCCTTGTGAGATGTTTGATGGTTTAATTTATCTTGTTTTCTCTGAATTTGCTTCTGGATTATATATCTATTTCTCTATATATATAGGTAGTCCTCAATTTACGACCACAATTGAGCCCAAAATTTATGTTGCTGAAGGAGAAAGTTGTTAAGTGAGTTTTGCCCCATTTTACGACTTTCCTCGCCACATTTGCTAAGTCATTCACTGCAATGGTTAAATTAATACCATGTTTTTTAAGTAAATCTGATTTTCCCAGTGACTTTGCTTGTCAGAAGGTTGCAAAAGGACAATCACCAGACGTAAATCTGAATCAGCTGCCAAACTTCTGAATTTTGATCATGTAACCATGGTCATGCTGCAACGGTCATGTGAAAACAAGTCATAAGTCATAATTTTTTCAACACCATTGTAACTTTGAATGGTCATTAAACAAACTGTTGTAAGTCGAGGACTACATGTGTATGGGTGAATAGATGGGCGAATGATTAGATTATCTCTCATGCTGGGATTTGTCTTCAAAGGCTGAAATCTGGTTGCATGAACAAGCACAGAAGGAGGGATGGAGCAAAGCGTTGAAACTTCAAGGGCGGAAGACCAAAGAAGGTCTAATAGGACTGCTTCAAGAGGGAAGCTCAGCCGTAATGGTAGAGGTAAGTCTTTCCTTTGACCTGATGGATGAAGACCTTGTCCAGGCACTGAGGCCAGAAAGTTTACAACAATGGCATGGGGTGGTTTTTATCCAAAAAAATTTTATTATGATTTTTATCAGGGCCTCAGTGCAGCAGTTTATTGCTTTAAATGGCTTTATTGAATTGTATTTTTGTGTTGTTCACTGCTTGTCAAACTTAAAATTACTGCTTCCAAAATTCTAAAATGGCCTATTTCAAATTCACAATGGTATAATTTGAATTTCAAACAGGTCTCCGCACCACTGCTCTCTGGCCACAGGCAGCAGGACTAGCGATCAGGGATAGTGAGAGAGTCAAAGACAAAGAGAGACAAATGTTTGCATTATAGTTTGCTGTAATTCCGAAAAGCCGCTGTGGGTATAAGTTTGGAAGCAAGTGCTTTCCTTAAAAAGCCACTTTATGGTGTAACACTGTAAACAAATACTTGCTTTTGAGACTGCTGAGGCAATGCAGGAAATATTCCTGGCTTTTCCCAGATTCAAATATCAGGAAATCTAATTTATCTAAAGCATAGGTCAGTTCACTGGTTATAGCTTTTTAAACACATGGTGTACTTAACTTCCTTGGGTTTTCCCCTTTTATTGTTTTTGTTCAGCAATACTGGATTGAATAAAATGATATGGTGCTGGGATCCTGCTTTTTTGTAATAGGATGCTGCTCAGAGTCTGTGTCAAAGATGAAGAGATAGCTGAAACGGTTTGGCAACCATTTTCATTTTCTCTTAGTCTTGTGGGAGACAACAGGCAATGGAGCTACCAATAATCCTATTAGCAGCCATTTTACATCCAGTTCTCAATAGACAAGCACAAACCTTACAATGGTGGGACTATCTTTAGAAGCAGATCCAGATAATAACTAAGTAGTAGTATTGAACACACAGTAAACAGAGAGCTATTTTGGACATAAAAATAGTATTTATCAATTACTTTGCATGTGCTGTATTTAGTTTTGATTCATTGTAGTTTTAGAATACAGGATATTCTTACAAGGTAAGGAAGAGAGAAGAATGTCAGATTTTGAAAAATTTAGGATCTCTCTTTCACCCAGCTTGACTTTGGGAAAGTCTGTGTGTCTAGCTAGCTCTATTTTAACCTCTTTTGTAATATAACTGCTGGTGAGATATTTCTAAGTTAGCCATGCTTTTCTGACAGGTAAACTGTGAGACGGATTTTGTGGCCCAAAATGTTAAATTTCAACAGCTGGTTCAGCAAGTAGCTATTGGAACAATGATTCACCATAAGGAGATCATAGACCAGTCAAATACGTATGCTAAGGTAAGAATGATATAAACACATGTATGTGGACCTCAAAACTATCTGGTAATTTTGAAGGAATGATACTAATATTTCAAAGCACTGCATTTAAATGTTCTTGTTCTTTAGGAGCACGTTCAAACAAAACTTTAGTTGGGCAATTAAAAATGTAGATATCAAAGGTAGCTTTTTTGATGGAGGCTGGCCTGCATGGCACATAAGACTTAGTCTAAGAAACTAGTGCATTGCTGATCAGAAACAGGTATGTATTTTGAAATAATAGAAAATAGGTATGTATTCCAAGTGATACTATCCTCAGAAACACCTGCAGAAATGCAATGATTCTTTGGCATTAAGTCCTTCAGAAGAAAAATGCAGTGTTGCAGCAAAATTGCCTTGTGGCCCATGCCTTGCATCTATTAAGTAAATGAATGAAATTTATTTATTTACCATTTCATATATTTCTATATTGTGAGAAAACCTTAAGTAATCTAGGCCATTTCCTTGTTCAGGATCTTTTTAGCCTGAATCCACCATTCTGGTTTTTTTTTTCCAGGCTAGAAAATGTTCTACTCTTACAGTGGATAAAACTCTCCAGAAAACATAGGACCTTTATGCTCCAGGACAAGGATGGCTCAGGGTTTTTTTTTCATGGCAATGGTCCATTGTTGACATCTTTTGGTGGGGTGATGGCCATAGTACATGGGCCAACGATGCAAAATAAACAGAATTTGTATATCAATCGGTCTGGGGGGTTTTGTTCTATTTTGGGTCATGGACAGTTTTGTTGTAGTAGTGGTTTTTTTGTTTTTGAGTTGTGTGGAAAGTAGCTCAAAACACAGATTTCAAGTGCTGCTTACCTTAAAATGCTATGAAACATGCCACCGATTATGATGACTGTCAAAATCCAGCAGTGAAACCAAAGAGAATTCTCATAGGCTACACAACCTTCTGTAGGTTCCTTACTTTGCTATAGAAAAAAGTATTGTTGAAATAGTGGAGCTGCAGAGCATTCTTTCTTGGATTCCCAGTGTCGTTTTGCATCTCTTTAGATCCTGGTTGCTAAGCATATGCAAGAGAGAAACCGGTGTGATTTTTAAAGATAATTAATTGTAGTCTAGAAACAAAGATATAGTGCTCATTTTCTTTGCAGCTTTTTCCTTTTGGGGGCATAATTATACTATATTCCATGTTTGTGTTACTCTTCTGTAAAACCTACAATATTCAAGCAGTAGCCAGGTAGTATTTTTAGCATCTCTCTGTTGATAGCACAGGTTTTGCACATGAACCTTCCCGCATAATGCAGCTTTTGCAGGCAAGGATTCGGCAATGGATCAGGTATCCCGATTCCACAAGTTCCTGCACAGAAGTCCTGCATTAATGTTCCTTTGGAAAAAACATTGTGCAGTGAGATGGAGATCAGCACTTGGGCTAAAAAGGCAGCCTCAGTCCTGTTGTATGACATAGAAACCTTCCCCTCAAAAAAACACCTCAATTGAGCAGAGGCCCTGCCTGGTACATATAGGCAGCCCAGCATCACTCTCAATAGTGAAATGTGTAGTATGTACATTGAGTATGCATGTAGGTAAGACTCAAGGTCTCCGATATATGATTTTGGCCTCTTCGCAAGCTTATTTTGTGATGAGCTTATTTTCTCATTTTTTAAAATAGAGTTCGAAGTTGTCAGGAAAGATACAGAGTTTACACGCATCATCTGTTCAGTGAAACTAAAGAATATCTAGCAGCATGTGTCAAAGGCTCTGGGATTTGCCGCCACTTTTGACAGTGGTTAATGGCCATCTTGTATTTTTATTGGATGCCCTGTTCCCATCTCCATCAGAAACTGGGCTAGAAGGAAGGAGGCTTCCTCAGTAATTCTGTTGCGCGTTGCCTTCCAAGAAAAGAATAGCATCTATAAGTCAATTAGGCCTTTTCTCAAGTGCTTGTCCACCAGTGTTGTTGTACTTATGTGTGTTTTAAATATGTGTTTAAATTTAATTTACTGTTTTTTTTTATGATTCTATTGTTTAACTTGGTTGTAACCCAGCACTACATTAGCGAGATAGCAGATGGTCTTCTAAAAAAATTAAACACATTTTAACTTAAATAACTTTTAAAAACCAGTAGCTGGCAATTTCTGAAGCTTTCTAGATATGATTTGCTGTAAGAGCACAACGGCCCTATTTCTATTAGTGAGTGGCAAATTGGATGAGTTGGATAAAATAAAAATACTGCAAGAAAATACTGTAGAAACCCTGCCGGGGCATTAGACTCCTGCTTCTTGCTGACAATTTGCTGCTGCTATGGTTGGCACCTTTCTCGTCATTCCATTTTTTATTCCAAATTCCTTACCACATCAGAAGAAAAGCAATGCATACTGCTGAGTCGTTAAAAGGAACTAGTCCCTGGATTTACTTTGCAGGTTTCCATTAAAAATAATTAATTGACACCATGCTTGAATATTTTCCAGCGTTTCTTAAATTCTGATGAGCTTTCTCAAATCAGGACAGGACCAGGCGGATCTTTGCTTACTGACCAACTTGCTCTGGCAATAGGTGAGTGTTTGGTGCCCAGTTAAATAGCCAGCAATGAGCAGAAGGGGGTGGCAGCAATTTTCTGTTTTCATGTACTGTGTTTTACTTTTGAATGGATGGAATTTATGACAGATGATGGAGAGATGTAGTATTCTATTGATTTATATTCTGCCTGTTCTCCCAAGCGCTCAAGGCACGTAATGTAGACTTCTTCTCATTGATTCCTCCACCTACAACATCCCTGGGAGAGGGAGGTTAGATTGAGAAAGAGTAATTGGCCTAAAGAGACCCAGTCCAGTGTCCGCCATTTGGGGGACATCCAAATCTTAAGCTACTGTCGTAATTTTAAAGGGACTCTTCAAATATTCCATCTTACTCATATTGTTGCTTTGCCACCTGTTGGCGAGCCCTGAAACGGTCTCTGCACCTTTATTGGTAAATGCTGTCCTGTCTGCTGCTGCTTCTCCTCCCCTTTTTAATTTTTTGTTCTCTTTTCTTTTAAAGGGAAGCTAGGTGAGAACATGATTGTTAAGAGGGCAGCATGCATATCGGTGCCTGAGGATTTCTTCATTGGCTCTTACGTACACGGGTCACCCTCCGAAAGCAGCTCATTGCTTTCTAACATGTTATTTGGCAAATACGGTGCCATGGTGATCTGCAGTTCCTCGGAGGAAGACCCAAAGTCTGACATTACAGAACTGAGCAGAAGAGTGGCCCAGCATGTGGTAGGGATGGCCCCTCTCTCTGTGGGCTCTCCAGAAGATGAACCCGGAGATGAATCTGAAACAAAGATGCTTGCCCAGCCATATGTTATGGAGCCAACTATTTCCTTGGGACAATACCTTCAGCCGACTGGTATGTCTGTGTTGGATTTTGTGCGGTTCGAATGTGGAGAAGATCCAGAGTTGTCCGAATCCAGCTAGGCAAGATTGGTTTGTCAGACTGGGAGCGTCAGACTAGCTTGGGCTTGGGAGCGATTCACAGAAGTAGCTGGTAATGATAATGCCAGTAATGCTACATCTAAAGCCAAGAATGAAGAACATTGGATGCCTTTCGAAAACGCAGAAAAGGCTTTGGTAGAATGTGACCAACAAAATGTGGCAAACAGATGTTAATGTGACAAATAAAGTATGAGTTCCTTCCGTGATTGTAACGGTAAATTTATGAGGGTCGTGGCTCTGATTCAAGCCTCTGTCATATTGTTTCCATTAGCATTCTGGAGTGTGACAAATCTGTCTTTATTTTCTGCAAGTGAAATAAGTAGGATTCTTTGAAACTTACTGTCAGCAAACGGCATGTCCCTTTTGCATACCTTTAAAGCTTTTAACCAGAAGGAATAGAATATTTATTTTGCTGAGTAGTTAATAACTCTTGTTATTCTGATTAATGAAGCATCTTTATGAAGAAGCAGTAAAATAAATACGGTAAAGGATTCATGAGGGGGAAGGAAGGGGTGGATTTTTCCAAATGCCAGTGACAAGTTGAGACTGGGACTGACAGGCATCCAGAAGACATCAAACAAGAGAGAATTGTCTGTGATGGAAGTGGTTGAATCATGAAGAACAGAAATTCCCCATACCCCTTGGAAACTTCCTACAGCCCCTTAGAAGAGCACAGGAACAACTATCCTCAGTTTTAGTGTGTTAACAGTGAAGACTAGAATTGCCTTCTTGCTTCTATTTAAGTCAGTTGTTAAGTCCCTTTCATGTAGTTACTACCAATAAGTAAACTAAAGTCTTAATTTTTTTTTGCCTTACGCCCTCTGAAAGTGCCTGGAATAGCAGCAGTGGGACATTGTAGCTGCCGTCCACCAGAAGAATGGCTCCTCTTTAATAGAAGATCATGTTCTGTTTCCTGCTGTAGTTTGTAGTGTTTGAACAATGTAACAGGCTATGTGTCACTGTTGGAGACAAACTGGTATGTTTAGTAACCCATGCTGAAACTGGCTTTTGCACAATGTAGGATGGACATCTTCGGTACCCACATGCAACATCAGTCTGGTTACTTTAACCAGCAATTGCTAGTTTTATTCATGGGTAATACAAATTCACATATCATTTTAAAAAGTGCAAGGGCAAGAACAGTCGTCTTGCTAAACTTGTGTCATGAAGCATCTATAATCCAGGGCCCTTTGTGTGCAACCTTAAAGGCGAAGGTGAGTCTGTGATTTATGGATAGCCTCAGGTACCCATCCATCCCAATAGCAACAGCAATAGCACTTAGACTTATGTACCACTTCACAGCGCTTTACAGCCCTCTCTAAGCAGTTTACAGAGTCAGCATATGGCCCCCAACAATCTGGGTCCTCATTTTATTGACCCTGGAAGGTTGGAAATGGCCATCTTAACACATGGGCCTGATGTGTAGGGGCCCCATAGTAATCTCTAAGTGTTAACTCTTCAATGCACCTTGTATCATATGAATACAGCAACATATTTATTCTACTGCATTTTTATTAATACTAACATGCAAATGTATGTTTTATTTTTATTCCTGTGAGTAGTTGTCACAGGGGCCCTAGTATGATGCTTTGCCCGGGCCCATAATGCTGTTAAGACGGCCCTGGTTGGAAGGCTGAGTCAACCGTGAGCTGGTCAAGATCGAACTCCTAACAGTGAGCTCTAATTAGCCTGCAATATACCCACCATGGCTCCTAACCAGCATAGTCATTGGGAATAACGGGAGTTGTAATCCAAGAACGCCTCAAAGGTCTCCCTTTCACAGTTCCTATATTCTTTGAAAATAGATAAAAGGTCAGAGCAAATAAGGTACTGTTCACATATTTAATGATGATCATCTAACAATACATGTTTCAAAGCAGTAGCTCTGCCAAAAAGCTTGGATTTCCAGAGGGGTCAACCCAGTTGCTATTTATTGGGTAGATATTTGCCCAAAGCACAGCACCAGTTACTAGTGGATCTGTCAAGTTTCAGCAGTTCAGTTTACTTCACAAGCAGTGAGTTTTCTGCTAATGGAGGCTCTTAACAAGAGTGGGTGGTCAATGACAGCGAGGAGAATAAACTTCCTGGACAGCAGCAGCCCTTAATAGATTAAAACAACTTTCTGAATGTACTTAGGCCCAATATGGATAATGCTCTTAAAAGAAAGACAGCTCCTGAAGGAAGCTGCTTCTGGACTTGGCTCCTCCAACACAGGAGAAACCCAAGAAGGATGGTTCCTTTTTTGAGTTTGGGAAATGCCATATTTTCTTTTTTTCTCAGAAAAGACCCCTTTCTTTTTTCATATGAAGTTGTTTCCAAGTAGGGAGGGCAGCAAACTTTTCCTGGGGGATTCCAAAGACTTTCATAAAATCATCATCTGACAGGAAATTCTATGGATCGGGGAAAAACAACAAGAGATGAGTAAGAAGGATGAGGCTGGAGTAGAGTGTAGAAACAATGGGATTTCTCCCAGTTCTGTTAAAATTAGCTTTACAGAACCCACCAGACTCAATTAATCATGCTAATTGCTTTTAAGAGACTTATTTTGATTACAGAAAGAAACCACACTGAATAGTCTATCCTCCTGAAACGTAAAGGCTTACCACACTGAACATTATGCAATGAAAAACATAACTTGATGCTGTCATGAGAAACCTTTGGCTAACAACTAAAAAAAATTGATTTGACGTAATGATAAAGGAATTAACACGTGTTGTCCCAATTATTTAACTGCAGGCTGACGATATAACGGAAAAAAATAAGCTTTCAATGAGAGAATTAGGGTAGAATCCTTCCTGATATACTAATTTTGTAGATGAATGAGATCCGGGGAGATATACTTGGCAGTGAGTTGCGATTCAAGCTTCTGAAATCCCTATTTGGGGGGGGGGGTGCATTTGTTTTAAGTCCAGCCTGGTCTGGCTGTTTATATGGATATTGAATTTTTATGTTTTATATTGTATTTTTTTTAAATTATATAAAAAAAGAGAGAGAGAAGCCTGGCATATTACCAGGTATAACCCAAAATATTTGGAGCTGACTTGTACAGCCATGAGAATTGGGAATATACTACCTGCAAGTCTAAAATGGTAAATCCTGCCCCTCAGTTCTAAAACAACTCATTTAAGGGATGTCTTTATAGAATCTTTGAAGCTAACTCTGGTTACATTTCTCAGCCCATGGCAAGTGTTTGATAGGACTCACCTCCTTCTTAGCAGGATCCACATCTTTGGGTAAGTCCTCCAGGCTGGAAAGCAGAACTTCAAGAGGATAGATTGCACTCTTGCTGCTGCTCAGGGTCTCAAGTTTGTCATCCTAAATAGAGCACAGCAGATTCTTAAAAGCTTGCTGAAAGTTTTATCTCCTCGACCAGCCTTCTGGTATCCTCAAAACAAGTGGAACAAAAACTCCCAGGGTTCCCTGCTAGAATGGTTTTCCAAAACTTCTGGAGGTGATTGGCAGGACATTCGATAGCAGGGAGAAGACATTATGTGGCCTCTCCAGATGCAGCCCTAGATAACAATAAATGATCAGTGATGCTGGAAATAGTAGCTAAAGTTTATGGAAGGTCACGGGTTCCCCATCCCTCTTCTAGCCTAATGTTTGCTTATCCTATTGCAAAGTTTTAGTCATATCTCATTGTTAAATACCAAATGGCTTAATTTAAAGAGGAAGAATCACTTTTTCTACCACGCATTCTCACTAGTTTAGGTGTACAATGTTTTCTCCTGCTGATTCTCTGCTTTGGGGACAAGTTGTGCCTGATGCAGAGATTAAGCAGAGCAGCTGGTCCCCAGTAAAGGTGTTTGGGAGGAAAAATAACAATGAACTGTGTAGGATGTTGTGGAAACCCTTCTCTGAAAATAGATCCTTTGGTCTTAATAGGAATTTTACATTATTCTATCACTGCCGTCATCTTTCAGCAGCACAGAAGCTCTGGAATAACTTTTGCACAGGCAATTCAAAAACGTCATCAGTCCAAAGCTGCCTTAACCAAGGTACTGAGGAAGCTAAGAGGACGAGATGGATAGAGGAAGATGAACTAAAGTGCATCAGTACGAGCCCAGTGTGCTACACTGGTTTATAAGGCTGCAGGATGGAGTATGTAATGTAACCAGAGCTCATAAGCAAATCATGTTTTCAGTTTCCAATATTTCCTGTTTAAAGGATCTTAGGAAGCAGCTTCTGAGAAAGCCTCTCTATCTGAGGCCATGGAGAGCTGCTATAGAAAATACAGGAAATGTATCACCTTGGATCACATATGTTCCTTTGGTATTATTACTGAATTTTGATGTCTAGTATATTCCCATAATGCCTGGTATCTTTTGGGCACCAGGTTTTAGCAACATCTGAAGGATCACTACATCTCCACCTCTGGGCTCATAGGATCAGTGACTGGATATGACTGAAATACAGCAGTTTCCCATTTCTCTTCCAGCCAATTGCTTAACCATGGGCAGTGGTTCTCCCAGTATAAGCAAACTGACTTACAGCTGTGATTCTGATAACGTCATTGGCATCTCTCAGTTCCTTCTTCAGCTGCTCATACGTCTTCCCTTCCTACAAAAAAACACAAAACACCATCATTTAGAGAATGATTTCACCATTAAATATGAATGCTGGGAACTGAATCTGTGATGTACACATGGAGGAGAGTCACTCTCAACTGTAAAACTGGGAAGCTAAGAAAATCTGTCTACCAATTTGCACTATACCTGGTCACACCACACCAGTTCCTTTATATGCCCTTCCTCCCATTAAAAAGAATGGGAAAGAGTCCCTTATTATAAGAGCATTGTACTGGAATTATAAGAAGAAGTATATTAACCCTTGGAATGTTCAATATAGCTATCAAATGTTGTATTTGGTTGTGGATTAAATTCTCTTTCAATATTAAATGGAGAAATTCTATATTCACCTAACAAAATCTGGACCTGCAGGTAGCTTCTAATACTCATAATACTCTGAGGGAGATGTGCAGTTCTTAAATATGATAAAGGAATAGATAAATAAATATTTGTGACACTAAATATCCAAATACACAAAATATGTGTTTTATTCATTTTAAAAAGTCATATGCTGGTGACTTCAAATGAAATATTCCTGTTGTGGTCTGCTGGTGGCAGAGCTGGACAGTGGGGAGGAATATGGGCCAGTCCTGGAGTCTGGGGAAGGTTCAGATGAGGGATCTGCATCTGACACAGAGATGGGGCTAGGGCCATCTGAGAGTTATGTGCGGATTCTGGAGCCTCCAGAATCTGACATCAGCGAGTCAGAGGAACAGGGGGAGCGTATTCCCAGTGCACACTTGCGCAGAGTTGCCAGAAGGCAAGAACAATTAAGACAAAAGGGGCAACTTGGGAGTAAGGCTTGGAGGTGATTGCCCCTCCCATAAGCATAATGGAGGAAGAAAGGGACATGAGCCTTTGCAGGAAGCAACTTTATTCATCCTGGTTGGTTTAAAATCTGAAGCTTTGTGTTGACTTTGTGTTCCATTTGGCCTTGTACAGCTAATTGGCAATTTAATCGTTGCCAGCATTTCAAGAGAGATAAAGGTGGGTCCTTATCAATCTTATCTCGAAAGACTGTGTCAGACTTCTGTTGGACTATTCATAAACTGTTTGGGACTCATTACAGGCTGTGAATGCATATAAATCACAGACATTGAAATTTAAAAAAATGGTTTTTGGGAACAGCCTGTGATTGTTACTGTCTCAGGAAGTAACAAGTCAGAACAATTCTAAGGCTGAGGTGATAATCCTTAGAAAATAAGAAACTATGTGTTTTTGATATCCTGCAGTTTTCACTTACGCTCCATTTGTTAGGATCCCAACCCAGGAACCAGCCAGTGAAGTTGGGCGGTTCAAAACCTTGCTTAATCACTAGGATGGGAGTATCAACCTCCCGCCCACTAGGGTGGGTTTGCAGATATTCCTGAGCAGTTGCCAGTGCCTCTTTCTTCTCAACTTCGTTGGCTTCTTTGCCAACCCACATGAACACCTGAGGAGAATGAAAGGGGAGAAGATGAGCAGCAGTTTTCAAGCAACTTGAGCAAAAGATGAAACTTTTAGATTGGAAATGGTGAAAGTTAGAAACTCTTCTGCTGAAACAAGACTCTAACCACCCAGTGGGGAGGCTAGGATAGGCATATTTTTCACATTCCCTATACATAACTTCTGGGGTAGTCCAGTTGCTATTATTTGCTTAACACACTAGTCACATTTTTTTTATTATTCGAACTTCACTCAGTCCAGTCCCATTGAGCAAAACACAATCGCCACCCACAATCCAAATTCATTGGATTCCATTAATCTCCCATATTTGATTCCACACATACGTACGCAAAACACACAAATGTCTTGTTGAAGCTATTTTAGACATTTTATTCTTCCCTTCTTCCTATTGCTTGGTGTTAAGGTTCTTTCGACACCGAGCTGACTTGCAGTAAGATATATCTATCTTTCTGCAAAAAATGCTAGACGTGAGTTTTAAAATCTGTTGAGTTTTACGACTAGTGCTATGGGAAGAGTTTACAGTAGTCTACTGTAGTAAAAAAAGAAGAAGAAGAAGATTCCGGTAACATCTCTTCTAACTAACACGTTTTATTAAAAGGCACAAAAGAGAGCACACTTCAGCAAATGTGGATACATTAACAGCATTTAAATTAGGAAGTAGTGAGGTTGGTGATATAAACATATGAGACCAATTCCTAGCATTGTATCAATTACCAATTGTGTTAAAATCCCATTGTGTTTGTTGAAACATTAAAATAAATCTATAAATGACCCTTTGGATAAATAGCACAATTGAGGGAGAGTTTGCTGAACCCACATACATAAAATGTATTTGGGCTATTTTTTCCCTCCCTTCCTCACCCCATTCCCATTTAAGTCCCACATCTATCTAGCTATCCCATGTTGAGACTGTAGGAAAATCTGAAGGGGCCACAAGTTTCCTCATTCCCAATCAATAAAAATAATTTCCCCAAGTTTAATATTTTTCCAGTCAGTTGTTCACATTTAGCTGAAGGGCCATCAGTTTTGAACTCTCGTGAACTCTTAAACCTAGGGAGCAGGGCCATATCATAATTCAAATTCATTTCCAAAGAAACTGTTCTAGAATGTGGAGATACAAGCCTAGCACAATTCTTTGAAACAACATTTTTTCCTTTTCTGAATCATTCATTCATTCCCTGACAGAGGTGGATATTCAGCAGGTTCTGACCAGTTCTGGAGAACTGGTAGCAGAAATTTTGAATAGTTCGGAGAACCAGCAAATACAACCTCTGACTGGCCCTGCCCCTCATCTATTCTCTGCCTCCTGCATCCCAGCTGATCGGCTGGGTCTTCTTTGGTTGCCCTGCCCAGGAGAACGGAGCTGGAAAGCAGGTTAGTGGGGTGGGGAATGGGGAATTTACAGTATCCTTCCCCAGTTATGCCCACCAAGCCACACCCACCAAGCCATGTCCACAGAACTGATAGTAAAAAAAAATTGAATCCCATCACTGTTCCCTGAAGAGAGATGAGTGCCATATACATTTTATAAATAAATAAAAATAAAATCATGTGGCAGATGCTGACGGCCACTATAAGGAAAGATGTGGAGGCTTTAAAGAATCACAAGCAGGGACGATCTTTGCCCTACTGCTTGCTTCAAAACCTAGTTTGTATTGACATTACAGAAATTTCCATACAATGTCAGACTACAGGTAGTCCTGGACTTACGATCACAATTCAGCCCAAAATGTCTGTTGCTAAGCGAGACCATTGTTAAGTGAGTTTTACCCCATTTTTACGACCTTCCTTGCCACGGTTGTGAAGTGACTCACTAAAAATTACTGTTGTTATTGTTAATAACAACAGTAAAAAATTACTGTTGTTACTCACTTGTTAAATTTGTCACATGGTTGTTAAGCGAACCTGGCTTCCCCATTGACTTTGCTGGTCAGAAGGTTGCAAAAGGAGTTCACGCAACCCTGGGACATTGCAACCATCACAAATGTGAGTCAGTGGCCAAACGTTGTGTATTGACAATCAACTTTTGATTGATTGATTGATTGATTGATTGAAATTTTGATCATGTGACCATGGGGATGCTACAATGGTTGTTAGTGTGAAAACTGCTCATAAGTCACTTTTATCAGTGCCGTTGTAACTTTGAATGGTTACTAAATAAACAATTTTAAGTCAAATATAAGAGCTCTAACTTTCTTCCTACAATGTACCAGTTGCTCTTGTACAACTTCAGAAGCACAGAAATACAGTGACAGCTGTACCCTGCCCTAAACAGTTATGGATACATTAACCCAGTTATCTAGAAGTGCAATGTGGTATGGCTATTTTCATTCTATATCCTATTTGTCCTTTATGAAACCTATGTCAGAAAAGCTGTTTTTGTTATCTTAGAAGCTTAACATTTTGAGCATGAGGTTGATTCTGGATCAGGTTAACCCACCTCCCTTTCCATCCCATTCTAAAAATCTGGCATTTGAGAACTGAGGCAGTCTGCTCTTCAAGGTTGTACTCAGTCCTTAACATTAATATTCATTAAAGGCTTAATCCTCCAAGATTTTGTGAGTTCCCTCAAGTCCATCCAAGCCAGTAGCCATCAATATATCTCATGACATGACATTTTAGTGAAACAGAGGTACATTACAAAGCTCCTTGCATTTAGCTTCAGTGGAGTGAAGCACTTTGCATGCTCTAGATCAGTGATCCCCAACCTTTTTTGTACCAGAGACCAGTTTCACGCAGAAACACTTTTTCAAGGACCAGCAAAATCAATTCTTCCCCAATAGTAAAGGGCTTCTTTACTATTTCTTTACTAAAAACATATTTTTATATATATTTTAATCATGATTATTCATTCTTTGCGGACCAGTACAAAATGATCCACGGACCGGGACCGGTCCAGGGCCTGGTGGTTGGGGACCTCTGCTCTAGATCAGGGGTCTCCAACCGTGGCCACTTTAAGACTTGTGGATTTCAGTTCCCAGAGTTCCTCAGCCAAGCTGGCTAAGGAACTCTGGGAATTGAAATCCACAAGTCTTAAAGTGGCCAAGGTTGGAGACCCCTGCTCTAGATGGGAATATTTGAACATTGGAGTTCATAGTTTGTTTTACTGCTTTTAGCTAAATTTTCACCTCAACTGCTAAATTATTTATGTATCCATGTATCTATCTTCTGCCTATCATCTATCTTTCATCTATCTTAGAATATAATTCAACTGTCCAATGCTAAAGGGAACTAAGGTGTCCAAAACTGCCTTTAACTTTCTAATCAGGAAGATTAAAACATGGAAGTATCAGAGATATGAACTACAGCACATCTTAAAAAAATGATAGAGGTTGAACATATAGAGGTTCTCCTGCTCCCTAATATCACCTGGTCCCAAGTATCCAGCAGCATAACATCACTTTCACTCAGATCATCTTGAGTAAAGTCAGTTATCTCAATGACCACAAAACGTCCAGTTTTGTTGGAGCATTCAAAAAGCCGTGGAGGGTGATCAGGAATCTCTTGCTGTAGTCTGCAAGACAAAGATGGATTAGATGATCTAGATCCTTCAAGGTGGTCAACCACTGAGGTTGCTAAACTGTCCCTGCAGATCCAGCCAATTCTGCAAAATAAATAAACAAACAAACAAACAAACAAACAAACAAACAAATAAATAACCTTGGAAACATCCTCAACAACATCTAGAAAGCCACAAATCCTCCCCCTGTCAGCGTTCCAACTAACTAAGTCCAGACCAACAAGCTCCTGAGACAAACCGTTCCTCAAAGTTCAATTTTATTAGAGTTATCATCTTAGCGCATCTGGGAAAACCCGAATCTGAGAGTTCCGGATTTTCCCTTCCCAAAAGAGAAATCAAAGATCCATCCCTTGCACCCATCAGTCCATCACATGGCCCAATCAAGTCCTCGTCCCAATTGGAGACATCCACTCCCAGTCACTCCCCTCCAGGTGCAGGGTGACATGTCCTTTTCTCCTCCAGGTGCAGGGTGACATGTCCTTGACTCTCTGAGAAAGAATGTTGTTGTGTCTCGTCTTCTACCCCACTATGAAATCCCCACTCCCAAATTCCAAGCACTGAATGTGGCAGCCTCGAAGCTTCCAGAGAAAAAATGGCTTCCAAGGCTGACACCCCACTTGCTCTAGATCTCACTTACACATGCTCCAAAATTGTATGAATGGAGGCTGGATGACAAAGCCTCAGATCAGCTGACTCTTTCTCTGACCTCTTTGTTTATATTAGTTTGTATCCAGCAGAAATCTCTCATGGATGGAATAGTTTACCACATCTGGGGGAAGCTTTTCACCTAGTGAAGCTTTTCTGCTTTCCTTGCAGTCTCAGAGTCCCTCAAAAATCTACTCTGGGTGGTCCTTCTTTTTTTTAGTTAGAGGATTTTTTTGAGTAGAACTCTTGTGGGAAGATCCTGCCAATTGAATAATTTTTAAAAGTTTTTAATTCAGCTGCACTTTTTACATTTCATCACTTAGTTCTTGCTTGCCTTTTACCATTTATCTTTCAAAAGTGCTATCGAAACCTTAAAATCAATGTGTCAGGTTTCCAGTAAAATATACTTAAATATTTGAGTCAGTGCACAAATACACAAATTCATACATAAACATTTAACTCAAAAAAATATGCAGCAATAGCTAGTAGCTGTAGAAATAATTTCGGCCTTATGAGTTAAAGACCCGATTAAATTAAAAAATGGCCTCTTTGGAAGATTTCACACTAGATTTCATACTTAGTGAACATTTTGAAGAAGGCCAAAATATTAATGATTGAGATAAAAGTCACTAAAGTGTTTCAGTGGCCTAGAGGTAGAGCTCTTACCTCACAGTTAGGAGGCTGTGAGTTTGATCCTAGATAGCAGCAGATATTTTTCTCTCTGGGCACAATGTGAAAATATCTGCTGCAAACTCTGCATTGGTGACAGGAAGGGCATCCGGCCAGTAAACACTCAGCTACATACAGTTGCCCTGATTCTACCCCAGTGCAAGGGATTATGGATCATTAAAAGAGGAAAAAAAATAGAAGTCATTACTTTTTATCACTTGAATAAGGGGCTTTGCCTCCGAGCAGCTCCCAAAATTCAACTGGTTCTTGTCCCTCAGCCACAGTCTCTTGAAGTCCATCACAGATAATATCGGCCAGCTCCTTAGCCATTTCTCGTTCGTCTCCACTAGAACCCTGCCATGAAAACCACGGGGGGGGGGGGGGGGNGGGGGGGGGGGGGGGGGGGAGAAGTGGAGCCATTGAATAGAAATACTATCCAGTTTCATCTCTTCTCAAACTTTCCTAAATAAAAACCAACAAATTCTCCTCTTCCCTAAAAACCTAGATTCTGCATGCCAAATAATCATTTTATGTTAATTGTGCATGTACGAAAGCACATTTTTTCTTCTGATGTAAAATCTATATATATAAAAGCAAAATACCACTCATGCAAAATCTCTAAAATCTCCAGAATCTTTTAAACCCTACAAACTTGAAATTTGGCACGGATGTTCCTCTAGGTGCTCACTAAGAAAAGATTTTTCGAAATGACCATCAGAGCATTGGTATTTTGTATATTATTATTAACACTCTCTCATGCTAAGGAGCTCTACTCCCCCTCCCCACCTGAAAAGAAATCTCTTCCAAATGCAAAATACAAGCAAAGGAGAGGAGTTTCAGTTTTAGTTTCACAGCACCAAGCAGCTTTAGTATAGAGCAGTTGAGGTAAGCCACGCCCAGGCTCCTCGCTGTCTCCTTCTTGCTCACACAGCAAATACTATTTCAGTTTCCAAACAGCCCTGAACCCTCTCACACACTGACAGGATACAAGCCAGATGGATGCTGGTAGGCAGAGGCAGAATTTTTTCCCTTTATATTCCTCCCAAAAAACTAAACCCGACCACATAGTTTCATAGGGAAGCACTGGTATCGAGCTAGTAGCAAAATAAAGGCCATTGTCATAATGACTTGGAAGTTAATGGAAGGCTAACATAGAAATTCTCTCCTAAACCTCTTGGTCTCACCTTGCCATACCATAGGTAATGGTGTCCCTGTGTCTTAAGCAAGAAGACATCATTGGAATTGAGAGATGCAGCAGAAGCGGGCACTTCCACTGCTTTTCTGTTGAAAGTCTCTATTCCACGGATCTGGAAGAGCCTCACCGGGGGTTCCAGTTCATTTCTGTCTTTCCGGGATGTCCCGCCCTGCAGAGAATGGGACAAAAAGGCAGAACAAACCAACTTTGCTGCAAACCAATTCCCTGATGCAAAAGGCACCCTCCAGTTGTTTTTTGACCAACTCCCATCAGCACAGCTGATGGCAAAGGATTCTGGGAGTTGTAGGCTGAAATGTCTGAAAGACACCATGTAATTTAGACTTTTGTTACTAGGATGATCTGAAGTTTGTTCAGGTTAAAACTGGCTGAGTAATTTTCTTTCATCATGCAATCACTGGAAGACTTGAAGGGCCAGGTTAGGTTATTCTAGAGAAAATCTGAGTAGTAACTAAGGATCAACATTAACTTGATGACACACAATCAATTAAAATTTAATAAAAAAATATTTCAGGATGTAACAATATTATGACTTTCAAAAATTTTCTGTGACGACTTATTTTCCAATGCCATTGGAATTATGCAACATTGTCACCATATATGGAAGAAAGGTCGAATCTGTTTATTGCATTCCCAACATTTCAGGGAAACAGAGCTGCTAATTTTAACAACTGTAACTGGAATAACTATATCAATAGTAAAATATCTTAAATTTTATAATTTTAATACTTTTTCTGTTTCCACTGCTCCACCTCTATTAGCATATTCAACTTTTGCATCCATTTAATCATATTATCTTTGAGTTGTTCAGATTCTGAGACACATTTTATTATATTTCACTGTGCCTAACAAATGTTGAATATTATGAATTGTAAGATTTTTCAGATTCTCAAAATTCCCTTTTGCTTTCCTAATTCTTTTGTTTATTTGAAGGTATTGAAAGCAATGAAGTGTGGGAATGGCCTGGGTAGCAAAAGAGTAAAAAAAATTTTTAGTGCTGTCCTGTTCATAATAAAATATTTTAATCTGAACAAATTCATTGCCTTTCTACTTCTTTAGTATCTTCCTCAACATAGACAATCATAGGCAAGAACGGGGAACACTGAGCTTGTTGCTTTCCTGTATTTGTCTCAGGCATTCAATAAGTTATTTAATAACAGAATAACAGAGTTAGGAGGGTCCTTGGAGGTCTTCTAGTCCAACCCCTACTATTTCAGACAAATGGCTGTCCCATCTTTTCCCATCTCTCTGGTGTTGGAGCACCCACAACTTCTAAAGGCAAGCCATTCCACTGATTAGTTGTTCTCACATTCAGGAAATTTCTCCTTGGTACTAGGCTTGTTCTCTCCTTGATTAATTTCCATCCTTTGCTTCTTGTCCTGCCATATGTGAAAATCTTGAAAATAACTTATTTCTCTTTGTGTCAACCCATATGTATTTATGCAACCTTTTTGGAAAACCTGCCTCTCCTGAAATCATGACCGAACGAAAAAGACACAAGACTCATTCTGGAATGCATGTATTCATAACTATGTTTTTACTTATACCTATTATCTTGTAAGCAATTGTCAAATAAAATTAAATAAATAAATAAATAAAGCTGAGGCCTTAGCAGAGGTTTTTACCCAGATATTTCCCCCAATAATTGTTTTACAAGAAAGAATTGTTGCTATCTCTCAATCTCATTTGAAGCCTGCATATCAGGAGTACCTAACCTGAGGGTAACTATGCCATTTCTTTTATACTGAATAGGTTTTTTTCACTGTTTCTGTCCAGGAGCAAAACAGAATCAAAAAGCAAAAAGCTCATTATCCATAAAATGTCATCCAGTATTTCTCTCATGATCATTTTCAGAGAAGCCTCATGCTACCTAAAATTGCAGATTTTATTTGACTAAGGGTTGGATTTGTTTTTATTTATTTGTTTGTCTTGTTGTTTTCCTCCCACAGGAAGAAAACTGAATCAAAATGAAAATTGAAGAATCCCACTGTCCACTAAAACTTACTCTGAACCTAGCAGTCACAAATGTTTTGAGTTCAGACTTTAAAGGCTAGGTCCCACTGGCCGATGGACGCAAAACGTATGCATAAAGGACACAGCAGATGAGCAAAATTTTGGGGGTGNTACATCGTACACAGCGAAAAGTTCATCCGTTCACAAAGTTTTGTGCAGCTCAAAACTTCTTGCGTGGATGAAATCACAGTGGACGGATGCTTGACGGATATGCAATGAGTACACAATGGATGCATAGCGTTTTCCAATGGATGGCAAGCTTTTTTTTAACATTTTACATCCTCTTTGCATCCGTAAGTGCAGTGGGACAGGGGCTTTAGGAAACCTAACTCTAAATACAGATTTTCCACCTCAGAATGTTTTTCCCTGCAGAAAAAGTGAAATAAAATGGAAACAGATGAGGCCACTATATTTAAAAGGGCACCCCACCCTTGTTGTCAAAAAGTTATTTTCAGTCAGGACTTCAAAGACTTCTTATCCTAAGTTCACAGTTTCCTCAGTGTGGCTGTTTCCATAGGTTTTCAAATTGAATCAAAACAGAAAGATACGGCTTCCAATTATCAATATTATGACACCCTGAATTTGACTGTGACACTTGTTTGATTCTAGACTCAAGAAAGTCTAACCTAAGGGCTGATTTTCCTCTCATTATCAGTTTCTAGACATAGAATTATAGAGTTGGAAGGGCCCTTGGAGATCATCTAGTCCAGCTCCCTGCTCAAGCAGGAGACACCATTTCAGGCAAATGGCTGTCCAGTCTCTTCTTGTAAACTTTCAGAGATGGAGCACCCACAATTTCTGAAGGCAAGCCATTCCTCTGGTTGATTGTTCGTACTGCTAAGAAATTTCTCCTTAGTTCTAGGTTGCTTCTCTCCTTGATTAATTTCCATCCATTGCTTCCTGTTTTGACTTCTGGTGCTTTGGAAAGTAGGTTTACCTATTCTTTGTATATTCTTTGTAGTAGCCCCTCAAATATTGGAACACTGCTCCCCTAGTTATTTTCAAAGACAGGACATACCCAGTTCCTGCAATCATGTTTTATGATTTCCCCTGAATCATTTTTATTGATTCTCTTCACTCTTTCAAAAATTTCAACATCTTTTTTTAAATTGCATCCAATATGTTTATATTTTATATTGCATCCAATTTGGTTTCCAAAATTGGATGCAATGTTCCTGCTCTGACCCAGGCTTAACAGAATCACGAAACAGACTCTTTATTCAAAAAAAACAAACAGCTTTTTTATTTGGTTGATGTGAATTCTTGACCTTAGGACATATTGTAATTATGCGGAGATGTTCTATTAGAATGTCTTTTTCTCATAGCTTTTCCCTTGAAGGAAAGGTGAGCAAAAAGGGAAATGTAAGATTCTTGTGTTGAATATTGAAAAGCATCCCAAATCTAATCATCACAATCCTTAGAATTCAGGTGAACTTTATCCTAGACCTAAGTATAGAATATTTTTCTCAGAATATATTTGTCTCATAGTTTTTTCTATGCTTAAAACTAAGCAAAAAGAAAATGTAATATGTTCACTATACAAACAATCTCAACTTGAATTTAAATGTCATGCTTATTCTAAATTAGATTTCAGGAATTGCTAACCCTAACCCTAGATGCAAATCTTATCTTAGATTTAGTTTTTTTCCATAGCTTTTCCATAGGATAAAACTAAGCCAAAAAACCCAATCCCAAAATGTAGCAGCTCACTAGGGATAAAATGTCAACTCCAATCTTACTGTCCACTGCTTAAAAGTCATTGTCAAAATCAAATTAAATGAGTGTTGGCACGCAATATAATTAAAAATCAAAGTTAGTTCTTGACATTGGAGCATGCTCACAAATCTTAGTCTACCTTTCTTCTAGGAAAGGAATTATAATTTTCAGTAAGACGCATAAAGTAACCTAATATCTTTTATCATCTGTAGAGCCAATTCTGTATACTTTTTCAGAAATTGCTTAACAAGAAAATTAGTGGTGAGAGGGAGAAGTCAGCATTCAAAATTTATTTTTATTTCAATCTTCCACAGTCTTTGAACTTTGTATAAAATGTGTCAGTGTGGACAAAAAGTGATCCAGCCTGATTATTGCATTTCCAGCAGTTTTTGAGCATGAGTTATCTATTTTGGCAATCAGCTCAGTAGCAAGAAAAAGCCAATGAATAAGCATCTTGCACCAATTTTTTCTGAATGTCAGATCTTTGCAGTAAATGTAATATTTATCTTCTGTTGGTTTCGTCATTGCTGCATATCGTATTTCCAGATTAACAGAGTTGGAAGGGACCTTGTAGGTCAAATAGTCCAACCCCCCACCCAAGCAGGAGACCCTACACCATTTCTGACAAATGACAGTCCAATCTCTTCTTGAAAGTCTCAAGTGATTGTGCTCCCACAACCTCCAAGGGCAATTTCTGTTCCATTGGTTGATTGTTCTCACTGAGTCTTTCAAAGAGGAACAAAGGTCCAATTTAGAGAGGATGTTCAGTTTCCATCCATTATTCCTTGCCTGGCCTACAAGCGCTTTGGAAAATAGCTTGACCCCTTCCTCCTCCCTGTGGCAGCCCCTCAAATATTGGAAAACTGCTATCATGTCTGCCCTGGTCTTCACTAGAGTAGCCATGCCCAGTTCCTGCAACTGTTCTTCATATGTTTTAGCCTCCAGTCCCCTAATCATCCTAATTGCTCTTCTCTGTACTTTTTCTAGAGTCTCAACATCTTTTTTTATAGTGTGGTGACCAAAATTGGATGCAGTGTTTTTGTGGGAGAGTAGATATAACCCTGTTTCCTACCTCAAAGATAACAAGCTTGCCTTTGAAGATGGCCAGGAAGTGACGTGGCTCCTTGCCCATATTCACTCGAACTTGCATAGGTTCCCCATTGAATTGCTGATCCATTTGTACTGCGAGATAAGCCGAGGCTGCCAGCTCATCCACTGTTGCATGACGTCCCTGGATAACATAGGAAAAACACCATATGGTTTAATTGGGAAGGAATTGTAGCCGCTACTGTCATCTTACACTTACAGTATGCATCGGTGAAGAATCACCACTTGTATATCTCATTAGCAGTCTTAGAAGTAGACTGGAGTGATCTGGGTTCAATTCTTCATTTAGCCCTATTGTCTCTGGCTGACTGTAACATCAGGATCCCTCTGTCTAATTTACTTCACAAAATGTTTTATGTAGGTGAAATGGTGGTGGGATTCAAAATTTTTACTACCGGTTCTGTGGGCATGGTTTGATGGGTGTGGCAGGGGAAGGATAGTGTAAAATCCCCATTCCCTCCCCACCCCACTAACCTGCTTTCCAGCTCCATTCTCCTGTGCAGGGAAACAAAAGAAGACCCAGCCGATCAGCTAAGACTCAGGAGGCAGAGAATAGATTGAGGAGGGGCCAGTCAGAGGTGGGATTTGCTGGTTCTCCGACTACTCAAAATTTCTGCTACCAGTTCTCCAGAACTGGACAGAACCTGCTGAATATCACCTCTGGAGTGAAATTTCTACCTGTCTACCTAAGCTTGTTATGGAAAGATTTGAATTCAGATTTTCATAAGAGTAGGCACTAACATTTTGGATTAATCACAAGAGATGATATAAATCTACATCACAAGCAAATAATACATCCCTGGCTAGCTTTGAAATTTCAATTGTAAAACGCTGAGATGAAATGTCTGTGGTGATTCTCAGTCTCCATGATTTCATCATAGCTGAGACAACTATGATCAAATCAGCAAACCTGAAAAGGGGTAATCCAATTTTCTTTCCTCACATCAGTTGTCTCACTGAAATACTGACATTTATCCTTATATTTTCTCCTCCACTGCTAAAAACATGGGAGGGGGAAAGGGGGAGGGTTGGAACAAGGCTATGACAGACATAAATAAAGATCTGGGTCTGTTCCTAAACAGCCTGGCTTCAAATCAAAGTGTCCAGTGCCATCTATATGGAGGACATTCTGTTGAAACTGCTGATATATATTGTGGACCTAGGAAGATGTGGAGAGGGTTCAAAGGAAACAAATAACTTTATAGCAGATTTTTGCACAATATAAATATTCTGAGGCCTAGGTTTTATTGCCTAGCCAGATCCAGTGCATAAGCCCATGCTTCCAATTTTTTGTCTTTCATGTCCCCAAACCCTTAGCAGATGTCCTTTTTACTCAATGCAGGGAAAACACTTTCAATCAATACATCTCTGTTGTTTGTGGTTCATGGGTTGTTACCCAAACAAAACCCACCTTTATGCAATTTGGGATAATTGGAATGAACAATAACTAACTCTTGAGGTATAATTGAGTGATATCAACTATGGGCAACTCAGTCCTGGTCTGAATTCAAAGAAATTGCATTGGTGTCCCAAAGAGGCTTTTTCAAAAAACAACTGGACTTTTTTGTTTTTTCCTTTAAGACGTTTCGCTTCTCATCCAAGAAGCTTCTTCAGAGCAAGAGCTGAAGAAGCTTCTTCGATGAGAAATGAAATGTCTTCAAGGAAAAAACAAGGAAGTCCAGTTACCTTTTTAAAAAGCATCTTTGGGACACCTGTTTAAAAGCTTTACATTTGAGATTCTACACCTACCTGCCAGATGTAAAGTATGTAATGTGGCTTATTTTTCAACTCATAGGTATACAGAATTAAATAGCAATCTCCACCATAGAAAAATCCATGCCATTGTTTGTCCACTTGTACCAACTCCAGGTTCTCAATCCTCCAGACCTAGAGATGATGAAACAAAGGAGAGATATAACTGTTGTTTGGGGGGAAATGCCGTTCTAGACTTCAAGAAGTCTTTTGACTTCTTGAGATAGAATAATCATAATAATAAAAAAACCATGAGGGACTTGCTTTGTGGACTGGTAATTGGAATGGATGCATTACTTTACCTACACCTCTTGACCTATTAACATTTCAAGACCTGCATATATATTATAAATATTTCCTATAGCTCCTTACTTGTAATGAAAAAAGAGCATATATGAAATGATAAGAAAATGTGGGATAGTTAGAAAATGATGATAACTGTGTCTGGGCTTTCAGTAAAAATCTGTGAATAAGACAGTGTGTTTGCACATTGATAGGTTTGTCTGAAAGCACACCAGATTCCAGCAAGCATATGTTTCATGTTTCCAACTTTCTAGCATTTGTGACCTCGCACTTGTATAAGCATATCCAAATGACATATCCAAATGTCAAAAGCTAAGAGACAAACACTCCTACTCTATAGTCAGTGTGGGAGTCCCTGCAGATTTTACTCTGCTAGTCATTGCTGACTATAGAGGGCAGCAGTGCACATTTCTGTTTCAAGGCTGTGCAACCAGCACTGTCCAAAGATGTTTCTGGGGTCATGTGGCCAGCATGATGTCATGGTGTGCTGTTACAGAGCACAGAACATATAATGCTTGGCGTGATAATGATGCTATGTTGTCAAAACTGCATCTCTGTGCCTGCAGAATTCGCTATTCCCTATCAGAGATAGAATAGAATGACTGAGCTGGAAGGGAGCTTGGAGGTCTTCTAGTCCAGCCCCTGCTCAAGCAGGAGAACCTATACCATTTCAGATAAGTGCCTAGACTCTTCTTTAAAAAAATCCAGTGATGGAGTGCCCATAATTTCTGGAAGCAAGCTGTTCCACTGGTTAACTGTCCTCATTGTTAGGGAGGTTTCTTGTTCATTCCAGTTTGCTTCTCTCTTTGATTAGTTATCAAGAAGATTGAATTTAAGAAACGGGGAAAAAAACTGGGTTATATTTGCAAGAAAGTCAACAGAGAGAATCCAGAATTCCACACCAGAACAGAAATTGTAACTCTTACCTCAACGTTTCCTTCCCCATCATCTACCATCCTCTCCTGTGCTGCCAGCTGTGGCAAAGCATGTAAGGCCATAATGTCAAATCTCTCCTGGCTCACTTTAGCTTGAAAAGAAGGACAGGATCATTCAGACCAATGCTCCATAAAGTGGAAAGCATGCTCTCACGGGAAGATGGGTGAAATTAAAGAAATCCAAAGCGTTCCCAAATTATGATTAGTATGGACATGTAGCATCAAAAACATCATCAAAAAAGCACAACAAAGAATGTTCTTTCTGTGCCAACTCAGGAAGCTCAAACTGCCCAAAGAGCTGCTGATCCAGTTCTACAGAGGAA